>SJYA01003091.1:4284455-4315951 GCA_006410615.1 Neotragus moschatus | reverse complement strand
TGGAGAGAAACTGCATCCATTTCATAACTTGTGGTTGGTGGCAGTGAGTCACAGGTCAAGGGCGGGGTATCAGCGTGGCTGGTGTAGGAGTGAGGCATGAACCAGTCTGGGAAATTCAAGGCCCTGCCAGTCGGTAAATACTGAACTGTACACACATGTGGGAACAGTGATAAGAGTCAGGACTTCCAGAAAAGAAAAAAATAAAAGCTTCCATTTCATTTCTCCCACGAGGTATAAAGCCACAGAGAATGAGGTGGACGTAATAGCAGATAAAATAAAAGGGTAATATAGGAGCAACAAAGGCAGCAGACTCTGAACAGTTTTTTGAAAAGTAGAGAAAGAATTTCCTCTTTTGAAAGCTCTGGAATTATGGGGGTGAAAATGAATGCAGGGGGCACAGAACATTTCCTGCCTCTTTAAAGGAAAATGTAGGTGGGGATGAATTTCAAGGAGAGAAAGTCTAAGGGAAGTCTTACAACAGAACACCATACTCAGCAGTAATAACTAGAGCTACAAGTAACCACATGGATAAACCTCAGAAACAATGTTGAGTAAAAGCTATCTGTTGTATTATATTGTTTACATAAACTTTAACATAAGCAAACCAGTTAGTTCTATATATTGTCTAAACGTTTGTGCCCATGTAACATAAGTATAGTCATGAATAGGATCAATAATACCCTATCCAGGATAGGGAATTCTGCTCAGTATTGTGTGGCAGCCTGCACGGGAGGGGAGTTTGGGGGAGAATGGATACATGTGTATGTATGGCTGAGTCCCTTTGCAGTTCACCTGAAACTATCACAACATTGTTCATCTGCTATACTCCAGTATAAAATAAAAGTTTAACTAAAAAATAAAATCTCAATGTACCAGCAAAAGATAATACCCCACCCACAACTGCAGATACCTCTCAGTGCAGAGGAAACAGGATTATTGTGGATGGAGAACAACATAGGGGATTCCTACTCTTTTGTGATAAGTCGTTGGTTAAGCTGAGTAGAGACACACTGATGTTTGCTATCTTAGTCTCTGAATATTTGATGTCTGAAATATGTCCTAACAAGAGAGAGGTAGGTGACAAAGATGAATTTAGCACAGGACAGCACAGGGCAGGGCAGCCACAGGGCTGGGGAAGTAGCCTGAGATCTCTGAGAATAGTTTGTCTAAAGGATGAAGTCCTGCTGTATCGCATGCTTGGCTGACAGTAAAAGACAGCTTAAGCGTGGCATTTGGAAATTGTTTTCACTGATGAATCAAACACTTCATGCATCTTACCTCTCACTTTATGCGAATACAATGCCAGTCACAGTGGGAATCTCTTGTGGGCGACTCATTATGGGAGACTGATATGTTTCTTTTTCTAGTCTTTTTATCTCCACCAAATTATAAATGTTTTAAATGTCAAAGGCGAGGAAGAACAATGCCATGTACAGTCCTTTGGGGAGACAGGTAATTCAACAATGGAAGGCAGATTTCAGGATGAACAAAGGTGTTGCCTTCAATGGTGGCCAACTTCCAGATGTGCAAATTTACAAAAGCAGAAACTTGCATTATTATTTGTTGTTCAGTCTCTCAGTCATGTTTGACTCTTTGAGACCCCAAGGACTGCAGCACACCAGGCTTCCCTGTCCTTCACCATCTCCTGGAGCTTGGCCAAACTCACGTCCAGTGAGTCAGTGATACCATCCAACCATCTCGTCCTCTGTCGTCCCCTCTTCCTCCTGCCTTCAATCTTCCCTAGCATCAAGGTCTTGGGGGTTTTATATTGGTTAAAATGCCATAATAAACTTTACCATATGTAGAATTTTAATAAATCCAATATTAAAGAATATGCCTGCCAATACAAGAGATGCTGGTTCAATCTTGGGTCAGGAAGATTCCCTGGAGAAGGGAATGGCAACCCACTCCAGTATTCTTGCTTGGAGAATCCCATGGACAGAGGAGCCTGGTGGGCGACAGTTCATGGAGTCACAAAGAGTAGGACACGACCTAGCATCTAAATGACAACAAGTCCAAATGAAAACAAATGTTCTTTTTAAAAGTGGACAAGGAATATAAAAAGACAGCTTCCAAAAGAGAAACATAGATGTCTCACATACAGGCTGTCTCAGAAGAAATCTTTTTTCGAGGGAGTTGTTGTTTTGAAATCTAATAAGCTGAGTTTCCTGAGAAATGGTGTTTTACTTGGCGCTGTGGACAACTAGTTTGTATCTGTGTGAGTGGACGATCATTCCATTACCTTTTATTGGTGGCAAGCTTGGAAAAATAATATAAGTATATAATGCAGAAATGTAAATAAATTTCTTTATAAATTTAAGACGAGCTGAATATACTTAAAGGTACATTTATATGTTCTTTTATGAAATGTATAGTTTAAGAAAGTTCCTGCTTATGGGGAAAAACAGAACCATAGATGCCCAAAACATATTAAAATGCTGACTTCCGTAAATGGTCAAAGAGATGCACAGTCAAATACTGAGGTCTCATTTCAATTTTTCACTTGTCAAATTGCAAGAGATTAGAAAATTGAAAAGATCATCTTCTTATCATGAGTTTCCTGGTGTGCTATGATACATTGTTTTTCTTAGGACAAGACCAGTTCCATATGGATAGGAAATAAGTCTTCTGAAATATGATTTCTGAGTTGTCCTTGCAGCAGGACTTGCAGTGTACTGGAAAATCCTACAAAATACCTCAAAATTAACCTAATATAGGAAATGAAGTTTATTCTCCTGCTCAATTATTAGATAAGACATTCAAGCGTTTCTTAAAATGTAGCACATTATCTGGGTGTGGTACACCCTTCAGTTCAGTNTTGTCCTTGCAGCAGGACTTGCAGTGTACTGGAAAATCCTACAAAATACCTCAAAATTAACCTAATATAGGAAATGAAGTTTATTCTCCTGCTCAATTATTAGATAAGACATTCAAGCGTTTCTTAAAATGTAGCACATTATCTGGGTGTGGTACACCCTTCAGTTCAGTTCAGTTCACTTGCTCAGTCATGTCCGACTCTTTGCAACCCCATGAACCGCAGCACGCCAGGCCTCCCTGTCCATCACCNATGCATATCAGGGGGGTTCAGCCATTCATTCTGCAGGATCTCTGGAAAGGGCCTCCCTCCTGGTGCCAGGAGATATTACACAGAAGTATGAAGGCTTTTCAGGCCAACAGTATAGGATGATACCGGGGGCTTCCCTGGTAGCTCAGCTGGTAAAGAACCCGCTGGCAGTGCAGGAGACCCCAGTTCGCTTCCTGGGTTTCAAAGATCTGCTGGAGAAGGGATAGGCTACCCACTCCATATTCTTGGGCTTCCTTGGTGGCTCAGCTGGTAAAAAACAACCGCTTGCAATGAGGAGACCTGGGTTCAATCCCTGGGTTGGGAAGATCCCCTGGAGAAGGGAAACACTACCCACTCCAGCTTTCTGGCCTGGAGAATTCCATGGACTGTATAGTCCATAGGGTAGCAAAGAGTCGCATACGACTGAACGACTTTCACTCACTCACTCACTCATAGGATGGTATCAGGTCTTACTAGCTGAGCCAGGGTGAATCTGACATGTAGAAGAGATGGGTTAGAAAGGTCGCCTGAAAGGGTTAGAAGATTCACTTGAGAGAAAGGCAGGCGGGAACAACTTGGAGACTGCGCCCATTGGTACCCAGCTGACCCCACTTATCTGTATCCGAGTGCAGATAAGTTACACGTTTTGAAGACAGAAAAGAAGCCTCTGGGGGGAGACTGCCGGGCCCTTAGCACAACTCAGCACCCTCTCAGCAAAGGGGTACGGCCACGTTGCCCAGGACATCTCCCCTCAGGCCGTGGGCTGGGGGTGTGGAGGTGCACGGCCCCCTCCCGCCCCTCTCCCTTGCTTCCTCCTGCACGTGGCATGCTGGTTCCTAAAAGCAGGCTGCCTGTCTTCAAATCCCACCTTCTCACTGAGCAGGCGCCTGACTTCTGTTGGGCACTTAATCCCCAGGAACAGGGAGCTCCCGGAGGTGCGTGAGGATGGACAGACGCTGAACTCTGCTTGGTGCCCACGTGGGACACACAGGCAGTGAGCAGCCAGCCTGGCAGGTGCTGGGCCATTCCGTCTCCTCAGACCAACTCTGCCCGTCAGTGAGGAGTCGATATCTATTTACAGAGACAGAGATGAGCCAGGTTCACATGTTTCCTTTCTGCTTCTTAGGGCAGAACTCGGGGATTCATCCTTTCTACATGAATGTGGGTCTTTAGGAGATGAGGTTCTAAATGTCACATGTACTTTGTAACCCCGAAGCCACCTCCCTCACCTCTCCGTGTTACCGTCTTTTCTGGGAGGGGGCGCTTGAGACAGCCCTTCGAGCCCCTTCAGCAGCATCTCTCAGTTTGCGTGTCTGCAACGCCCCCGTCACACTGCCTGATGGCCACTGACTTCGTATGAACATTAATGACCTTCACGTTCTCCTTCCAGCCCTCATGAGCATCCCTTAGGCCTTGCTGCCCTCCCCCCAAAGGAAAAGGGGACACGAGAGCACTAACCAGCT
This sequence comes from Neotragus moschatus, assembly GCA_006410615.1. Taxonomy (NCBI): domain Eukaryota; kingdom Metazoa; phylum Chordata; class Mammalia; order Artiodactyla; family Bovidae; genus Neotragus; species Neotragus moschatus. Next base: position 4,311,424 of record SJYA01003091.1, on the reverse strand, counting down.
TCTGGGGACTGTACATACACTGAAACTATACAAAACCAGGAAGGAAATCCAGTCCATGGACTTTTACACGCAGTCAATAAACAGCAAGAGCCTGTGCAAGGAACACAGATACTGCTGAGTACCTACCAAGTGCTAAATTCTTGGACAAATTGAATTCATGTCCTTGTTCTGCAGGAACTTGCAGCATATTCTGAGGAGATAAATGCATGAATCCCAGTAACTTCAGTTTAAGGTCAGAGGCGATAAATGCCACAAAAGAGATACAAATTTAGGTATCATATGAGTTCAGTGGAGAAGTTACTTGTAGCTAGGAAATCAGGCCCCCTTACACTCTCAGCACTTATTGTGGAGGATGATGACCTCAGAGCATAAGTAGGACATGGGTCTGTGATGATGGGGTGTGGGTGGGGGTCTGGAGGAACATTGCAGAGCAAAAGCAGGGATGGGGAAGGGGCAGGTCTGGGGTAGGTGCCTTGGCAGTGGGTGGCTTATTTGATTGGCTTGATTTTGAGTCATGAGGTTGTAAAAGTTGGCTGAGATCCCAGAAAGCCTTGAACTGTGGGCTGCATAATTTCTGCCCTATTCCTTAAATTATCAGAGAATGTTGCAAGTTTTGCAGCAGGGAAAGATATGCAGGAAAAAAGGAGGAGAGCTGGAGGGGAGGGGGCCTCTGTGGGGAGAGAGTCCATTACTAATGAAGCTTAGAGGGGATGATGGTCTGGAGAAGCGATTTCAAGACCGAAGGACCACACAGCCTCTAGGCTACCAGGGACTTGTGCCCCAAGCCTGAGTAATTATTAATTCCTCTCTCTTTATAAATGTACCAGTTTGGGCAATAAATGATAGGCTCACCCTAGCTGAAGCTGAGAAACTAGAAAGGTGAGACAGAGGAAAAGAATCAGCTTTTGGAGGAAAATGAGTCTGGTTGTGGACAAACTAAATTTGAGGTAGTGTTCAGGCTTCTAAGTGGGAACAGATAAGAATAATAATAGCCAGCATTCCTGAGTGCTTCCCCTGGCACCCGTTTACTCTTCACAGTGATCCCATGAGGTGGGTATGTTATTATCCTCATTTTATGGAGGGTGATACTGGGCAGAAAGTCCCATGAGCAGTAAATAGTTGAAAATTCAGGGGAGAATTCAGAACAGAGACAGACAGACATCCAGAAATTATCCACCAAGAAGAGGTGGCAGCAATGGAGAGGTCCAGGCCGATTGCCAAATAGAGAATGAAGCAAAGGTAGAGAGGCGAGAACAAATAAGGACCTAGCAGGAGGAAGGGGAAGTCAGGAAGCCCCAAAGGGAGCACTGGGTTAGGGAGGTGGAAAAACAAATGACAGCATCGTGGAAACCACGCAAGAGCAAGGGGGATGAGGGCTCCTGAGTGCAGGACACTCTGGAGGGGGTGAAGCCAGGCATGGCAGAAAGGACTGATGGGTCGATGACTTCTGACCCAACAGCAAGCTTGTGGATTTCCCCATCGTCAAAAAGGGTTCCCTGTACCAGGGAAATCGTTGTCGCCCCCCAACCACATGAGGGCAGGTGTCGAGTTCCTGCCGCTGTTCTGCATGGTGTGCGGGCTGTGCTCCAGCCTCCTGCCGTAGGGGTGGAAGCCCAGCCCGGAGGCCACTGCTGGCTCTGGGAGGTGCGCCAGCCGACACAGTGGTGAGAAAGGCCTTGTGTGTGCCGGGGTCACTTCTGCCTGGAGCTTCCACTGAACTAGGTATTTTAAAAGAAAAGTGATCAGACACCTCCATCAGAATGGCAGTGGATGAGAAAGAACCTTTAATAGAAGGCTTATCTTGACTTGGACTATTGAAGGCAACTTGCTGACCTCCAAGGGTAAAATTTTGCTCATCTGTAAACCTAATTTGGCCTGAATCTCACCCAAATTAATGTAGGCTGTGTGTGCCAGTTGAGAATGAAATGAAATTCCAGTGCGCCTATTACTGTTTTAATTTATTTTCATTGAAGTACAGTTGATTTACAATGTTATAAAGAGCATAAAGCAACGTGATTCAGTTATGCATATACATTTATGTGTGTATATATATATATATATATATAAAATCCCTTTCCAGATTCTTTTCAATTGTAGGTTATTATAAGATATTGAATATAGTTCCCTATGCTATACTGTGGGTCCTTGTTGTTTATTTTATACATAATAGTGTGTATCTAATAACCCCAAACTCCTAATATGTCCCGCCCGCAGCCTATTAGTATTTGGAAGATTTGTCTTGTGTACTTTTGGAAGCAGGACGCAATTAACCGTGATACTCCTACTTCTCTTGATACAATCAGCAACTGTGCTGAAACTATGGGCCCTTCCAGATCTGGAGTACGTTAGGAATTATTTTCTTTCTCAGTTTCAATTTCTATTCTTCCCATCTGCACCACCATCCTCCTTGAGGAATTCATCCTGTTCATGATGAAACTATCTTTTGAAGCAGGAGAGAAATAGAGAGTTTCTCAGCCTCAATGCTACTGACATTTGGGGTCAGATCAGTCTTTGCTGTGGAGTCTGATCCACGCGTTATAGGATGTCCAGCCTTCTCTCTGGCCTCATCACCCCTCTCCCCCAAGACTGGACATCAAAAATGCCTCCAGATGTTGCCAAAATCTCCTGGGAGCACAAATTCCCATGTTTGAGAACCACAGTGACAAGCTCACCCAGACTAAGATGTTAATGATTTTAAAAACCTTATTTCTTGAATGAATATTTTCGTGTTGTAAGCAGAATCAAAGAGTGGTACAGCTGGGTAGCAATGTCAATTTCTCTTTTTTTCTGTGACTCAATTAATCGCTCATCCAAGCTTCCTGATGGCAGAAACACAATCCATGTGATGGATAGACTTGGCCATCTTCGGTTTGGATGGAGGCACCCAGTTCAATTCAGGGTTCCTCACTCAGTCCTGGGATGTTTGTTTGCACAGTGCCGTGATGCCCGTCAGGAGCAAGCAGCGGCAGTCACTGGGACTTGGTCCTCCTCGGGCGGGTACCCATGGTGTCATGGGCCCATCCTCTCTGGCTCAACTGTGGATTTATCCCCGCCACTCCCAAAGGGTTCTACATCCCTTCACACAGGCTGTCTCCACTTGGCATCCTCCTTGTCTCTTACCACAGGCTCCTTTGGGACATAGGAAACTGGAGAACTTGTTCCCCATCTTCTGGGAGATGGAGACAGACCCTCCCAGCCTAGGCGCCCCTTCCTCAACTCCTGTCCCCAGCAGCTGATGCGTGCTGGTGTGACGTCCCCCCATCACTGGGTCCTTGCTCCCATATGGGCTCTGCTCCTTTCTGGCACCCCCAACACAGGTGAGGGGGGCAGCCAGTGTCCACCCCTCATGCTTTTCCTCTCCCTCATCTTAGAGGAGGGAGAGCAAAAGAGAATGCTCTTCAACTTAAAAGTCAAGAATTTAATGCCTTTGTTCAGTTCTGCAAAGGCAACTTCCCCCTTCGACAGTGATGAATCGCTCCTTGCTGCCTGGGCTGGAGGAAGGCCCCCAGGGTCTAGTGGAGAAATTGACTGGAAAGAGAACACATGGCTTAATCTCCTCCCCCGCCTCACTTGGCACCCCTCCACTCCTATCTGCAGGTACCGCGACTCTGGATATACAGACAAGAGATATCCAAAGGCAGCCTCCACAAACCGAGTGACTTTGCACTGGGTGACTTACTTTACCTAATTCCATCAGGCTCTTTGATGGGTGAGTGGAGGACCTTAGAGAATCCATTTCTTATCATTAATCGTCAAGGCTACATTCAAGAGTCTACCTAAAGCAGCCCTGCAGACCTGAGGGTTCTCATGGGACATCTGGGAGGGTGACAGCATGAACACAAATATTACTAAATGTGTGCATCCCACCTGCAGAGAGTAAGAATCCCGTCCGTCCTGGGGACACACAAGACACGGTGAGAAATAGCTGTGCCTTCCCACATCTACAGTTAACAACACACAGCATTGAGCGTTTATCCTGCAATGAAGAACAGCTCATGCGGTCTTAGAATCACAACGATAACTCTCTCACATGCTTTCCTTAGGCCTCACGCCTCCTACCCTGTGATACACTTGCTCGCTGAGAAAGGGGAAGCAGAGAGGCTGGGCACACACCCCACCCTCTGCACCCGTGCCCGTGTTCCCTCTTTCCCGTTGCGGTGGTTGGGACCAGCTCCGCTTTCTCGCTGGACCCCATGCCCTCTCCTTCCTAGAATTCCTTCAGCCTCCCAATTCTTTCCTCTCCCGTAAAAGCCTGCTTTTCTTCTCTTTTGTCCTCATCAGAAGAGTGAATATACTCTTTCCACTTCAATATCAAAGGAAAAGAAATAAATAAAATCTCTCTCTGGACCCTGCTTCCCCCCAAGACCACCTGATCTTCTCCATCGCATGACAGCAAACGCCCAGGACAACCATCTGTCCTCACCTTTCACCCACTCACTCCAGTCCACATTCGTCCACCTGGTCACAGAAACTGCCTGGATCCAAGCGATCATGAACCTCCAGGTGTGAGCTCAGTGGTCGGTGCTGCTCACTGCTCTTCACACTTTCTTCACTTGAAACCCAGAACGGTTCTCTCCCTCCTGCTCCGTCTCCTCTGCTGTGTCCTCTGTTCTCCTTCCTGGACATTACAGCATCTTCGGGTGTGTTCTGTTTTTCTACCTGCACTCACTCCCTGGGAGCGCTCAGCCAGTGCACGACTTGAAGTCCATTTACATGCTGATGACCCTGCAACTTACACCTCCATCTTCAGTGCTCCTCTTGGACTTCAGACTCATATGTACATCTACCTGCTTGAAACCTCTGCCTGGATGCCTACAATATCTAAAACTTGTCACGTCCACGACTGAGCTCCTGACCGCCCATCGCTCACCTCACCCACCCCAAACCTGCCCCCCAGCAGGACAAATCTGCAGTCTGGCTATTACTCATTATTTCAGCCCTCAAGCTCAGAAAGGCTATGTAACTTGATTAAATTCAAAAAGTCAATGAGAGAGAAATGATGTACTTTATAAAAAGTAGGTGTGCAACACACCTGCCATTCTAACCTCGTAGGAAAAGCAGGAGACAGGGCTTAACCTCCCAGAAACCAGCGCCCCTTGGCATGATAGGGGTGAGACAGCGAAGCAGAAGGAAGTAGGTCTTATCTGTAATCCTTTCTTATACTTGCTTATCTTCCTATCTCTTAAAACGAATTGAGAAAGTGTCATACCTTTTTAAAAGTGCTCTAAGGAAACAAAAAGTGTGGGGGGGGCAGAGGAGAGGGGAGATAGATGAAAACATGGTGGACAAAATGTTAATACTTTTGAACTGAGGTACTAGTTTTGTTAGGGGAAGCACGCTGATTGAAACCTTCCATCCTGGCCAGACACCATAGTAACTGTTTGCATAAGTTGTTTTACGACAGGAGGTCCTGGTAAGGAACAAGGAACTAATAAGCCTCCACCAACCGGAAGAGTTCGGGAAAGGTCAAAAGACACCACAGTTCCAACCACCTCCCAGAATCCTTCTCTCTAGCATCTATCTTGGCTGAGCGATGCGTGAGCCATCAGGAAAGACTCTGAATTAGAATGATTCTGGGCCAAAGACCACCTGGAAACTAATCCTATCACCATAAAACCCGAGACTGCGAGCCACACGGCAGAGCAGTTGTCCTGGGTTCCCTTATCCTACTGCTGTCCACCCGGGTGACCTTTTCCAATAAAATTTCTTGCTTTGTCAGCACCTGTCTCCTCAGACAATTCTTTTCTGAGTGTTAGACAAGAGCCTCGTTTCGGGCCCTGAAAGGGGGTCCCCTTTCCTGCAACAGTTTGGGGTTCATTATATTATTCACTTAATTTTGTCTCAGTTGAAATTCTCCATGTTAAAAAGAAAAAAGAGGGAGGAGTTTCAGCTAAAAGAATGCTTGTCCTATAATTACTCATGATTGCAAAATATAGGAAATATTCTAAATATCTAATAATGTTGTTGTTGTTTAGTCGCTAAGTCATGTCCAACCCTTTCTTCAACCCTATACCCTGCAGTACACCAGGCTCCTCTGTCCAGGAGATTTCTCAAGCAAGAATACTGGAGTGGGTTGCCATTTCCAATGGGTACCTGAGATAAATCATGTTACGTTTTATCTGTGCACCTAGAATGATTCTGATGCAATTAGTTGATATGGAAAATATTTACCATGTGCTAGTTGGGCACGACTAAGCGACTTCTCTTTCACTTTTCACTTTCATGCATTGGAGGAGGAAATGGCAACCCACTCCAGTGTTCTTGCCTGGAGAATCCCAGGGACGGGGGAGCCTGGTGGGATGCCGTCTATTGGGTCGCACAGAGTCGGACACAACTGAAGTGACTTAGCAGCAGCAAGGAAAAATAAAAATTAATTGTCAAGATAAGTTGTATATTAAAATTTAGTTTTAATTTTGTGTACACTTACACTTTAATGTGTGTGTTTCTATCTGCATTGATAAAAGAAGTATTCTTTGAAGAATTAACTGTATACGTTTTAGGCCATAAATGAACTTTCAAGAAAAGTATGTATCACCATTACAATTAATTAAAAATAAGTTAAAGCAGATCATAAAGCAACATGCAGTTGGCACTAATGGTAAAGAGCCTGGTAGCCAATGCAGGAAACGGTGAGATGCTGATTGGACCCCTGGGTCAGGAAGATTCCCTGGAGGGGGAAATGGCAACCCATTTCAGTATCCTTGCCTGGGGAACCCCATGGACAGAGGAGCCTGGCGGGTTACAGTCCATAGGATCGCATAGAGATGGACATGACTAAAACGACTTAGCACACAGTGGAAGAAGATCATGTTTTCATTTAAGAAAAAAAAAAAGGAAGGAAAAAGGAAAGATCCGAGCCTGGATAGAATGCAGACTAGCTCTCAAACTTCCAGGACCAAAGCCGGTTAGCCGGCTTGTTTGGGTGAAAAACCTGGGACCAGGTACATTGCTGGTCTCACAGAACACCAGCATCCCACCAACCCAACACTGGGAAGGGGCTCTGGTGTCCAGTGGAAGGCAGAGCTCAGCAAAATCCTGTTAAATTTAAAAAGCTCCTCTCTCCTCTGCTCTGTGCATTCCCTGAACAGAGGGGAAGAATCATGCTGATTATTTCTTAGATCGGAAAGTTCTGATGAAAGGAAGTCTCCTCGGAAAGGAGAAAGGCAGCCATGAGCAGCGCAGCAGGGGTCGGTGATGCTGGGAGCGGTCCAGGCAGCTCTGCGGAGGGGTCGGGGACGAGGGGCCAGACACTGCCCGTGCACTTTTTCTCCAAGGGGGGGCCAGAGGATGAGGAAAACAAGTGCATTAGAATGCGGTGGGCACTCTAAGGGGCTGTAAGTGCAGACATAATCAGAGCCACAGATTCGTGCCGTCCAGCTAAATGGAAATCTGTAATTCAGACCATGAAGTCAGCAGCTGGGTTTGCTGCCTTAGTGAACATAAATCTAAGGTCAGAAATCTTACCCTGGATGTGCCGCGGGACAAGGTTCTCATCCGTATCCTTTAGCCGTCAGCTACCAAGATAAGCGAACACGTCAATGCCCTACTAATGGGGCTCCGTGGATTCCATTACTCAAGTGCCTCCAATCAATTAGGGGTTTTAACGTAGTCATCCCAACATAAAGATCCTTTAATACCCAATTAAGGCCACTGTTCATCATCATGATGGCTGTATCCTGGTATGTGGGTTTTAAGCTGCTCAAATTTTATCAGAGAGGAAGACCAGACATTCAGGACTGAGTAGGAGATGTCCTGGCCCCTTGACCCACACAGGTGCCAGGAAACAAAGGTCACACCTACCCTAAAGATGCTCCGTATCCACGTGTTCCTTGAGCTCGGGGAATGGGAGGCATTCCATGGGACAAATATCTCTCAGCAGACTTTTTTTTTTTAACTTTTTATCTTACACTGGAGTATAGCTGGTTAACCAACAATGTTGTGAGTTTCAGGTGAACAGCAAAGGGACTCAGTCATACATATACATGCATCCGTTCTCCCCCCAACCCCGCTCCCATCCAGGCTGCCACATAACATTGATCAGAGTTTCTGGTGCTATACAGTAGGTCTCCGTTGGTGATCCATTTAAAATATACCGGTGTGTGCATGGATCCCAAATTCCCTAACTATCCCTTCCCCATGGCAACCATACGTTCATTCTCTAAGTCTGTGACTGTCTATTTCGTAAGTAAGTCCATTTGTAACATTTCTTTTTAGATTCTACATACAAGAATATCATATGATATAGCAGCCTATTTTGAGTGAGAAACTCTGTGAGGCTGGGGACTTTGTGACACTGAAAAAAAATAAATAGATGAAAGCCCATCACCTTCCAACGAGGTTTCCAAAGTTAAATAACATCAGTAAATGTCTAAATGGTAAAGAAACACTGATTGGACCAAACACTGCAATCACTGGCTTAGAATTAAACTGTCTCCAAGGCAAAGAGGGAAAAATATATATATAATGATTTTCACTTTGTTCCTTCTGTCACAATTCTTTCCCTTATTCCTTCTCCTCTACCTGAAAATCTGCAGTTGAAGGTGACAGGAGTGAAGGGGGACGTTCTGTGTTCTAATTGCTGTGTAGTGCATAATCTTGCCACAGGGAGCAACATAATCCATAAACATGATCTGAAGCATAAAATGCTTTTAAGCACCTTAAATTACAAAAGCTTCTCTAAAAGATTCCCCCAATATTTATTTAAATAAGGGTTAATATGTTAGTAGCATGCATGCGTGCTACATCGCTTCAGTCCAACTCTTTGCGACCCTAGGGACTGTAGCCCACCAGGCTCCTCTGTCCATGGGATTTGCCAGGCAAAAATACTGGAATGCTCTCCAGTATTCTCCAATACATGCTCGCCTCCAGGGCATTTTCTCAATCCAGGGATCGAACCCTCCTCTCTTATGGTGTTCAGTATTGGCAGGTGGGTTCTTTACCACTAGCACCACCTGGGAAGTCCTGTTAGTAGTATATTGACTGTAATTTCTGAGTCTTCTCAGAACCCTGGATGATCGAGAAAGGGTCTCCAGTTAAAGTATAAGCAAGCATAGCCCTTCCATCCCTCCCTCTACCCACCCACCTATTCATCACTCAGTTTGTGACCCCATGGACTATAGCTGCCAGGCTCCTCTGTCTGTGAAGATTCTCTGATATTTTCTTCCCTTTCTCAGTCATTGCATTCTGTATCTTGGTCTTACACATTCCTCTTTAAAGGCACTGGGTTAGAAGGTATTTTACATGTTGCCTGCTACCACGAGTGGCAAATCCCATATTCCATCACTTGAACAGATATTAGAAATAAATAGTGGCAGCTCTGTTTTCTCATGGAAACTTTGCAGGGAAGGGGTGCTCCTCCATCCTTTCAAATGAGCTGCTGCTGCTGCTGCTGCTAAGTTGCTTCAATCGTGTCCGACTCTGTGCGACCCCGTAGACGGCAGCCTATCAGGCTCCTCCATCCCTGGGATTCTCCAGGCAATAACACTAGAGTGGGTTGCCATTTCCTTCTCCAATGCATGAGAGTGAAAAGTGAAAGTGAAGTAGCTCAGTCATGCCCAACCCTTAGCGACCCCATGGACTGCAGCTCATCAGGCTCCTCTGTCCATGGGCGTTTCCAGGCAAGAGTACTAGAGTGGGGTGCCACTGCCTTCTCCGTTCAGATGAGCAGTGTTCTCTTAATAAGTTAGGGCTGGTCAACTTCTTGCCTTCCTTAGTTGAACAGGTGCCCAAGGCTCCTTGATCCCCAGGGCACTCTCTTCACACTCTAGACTCTGAGGCTCATTGGGCAGCAGTCACATAAGTGGGTAACAAGGTCAGTGTGCTGAGTATCAAGTGTTGAGTGCAGAGGAAGGGGCTGCAGACCTATCACTCCTGTCCTTCCCTGAGATCGCTGGCAAGAGCCAAGGTCAAATCTAGATGTGCAGTTAAGTTGTCCCCACGAGCTGTTGCTTCTTTGTAAGCCTCAGTTAAATCACACACTAGGCTTTGTCACCAGGANGGGCCTCTCATTCACGCAGTCCCCTCATTTCTGTCCCAACTGTGCACCCAGGTCTGGCTGGGTTCATGTAACGGCTGTCCTGGTGTGGGGCCATTTGTCATCTTGTGGAGAAACCAAAGTGGATGTCTGTCCTGGAAGTGACATTTTCTTTGGCGAAGAAGGTATGATGATTTATTACCAGGTGACTGAATTCTGGACGCTGGCGCAAATTTGCAGTCCTCCAGGGAACATTACTGACAGAGCTTTGCTGGTTTCTAAAAAATGTGCATGAGTGCCTCTGCTTCACAAGTGATCCCTTAGGGGGAGAGAAGGGCAAGGCGGCCCCGCTAAGGACGGAGCCACGTGCTGCCCTCGGGGCTGAGATGACGTTGTCCCCAAACCGCCACCTGGTGAAAGGAAGGCCAGGATGGCCTGGACCTTGACTGAAGTGTCTCAGGGGGCCCTGAGAGAGTCCCCACTGTGAGCCCTACAGAGCCGGGTCTGGCTTCACGCCCCCGCCTCCCACAGCTTCTCCGTGAGCTGCCCCTCTTCTCCACCCCTCCTGGGTCTTGTCACACCTGTCACAGGTGACCTGGAGCCAACACCAGGCCCACACGCCTGTCCTGCCCACCTGAAATTCTCCTGGGGCCTCCTAGCAGATCCTACTGATTCANTACAGAGCCGGGTCTGGCTTCACGCCCCCGCCTCCCACAGCTTCTCCGTGAGCTGCCCCTCTTCTCCACCCCTCCTGGGTCTTGTCACACCTGTCACAGGTGACCTGGAGCCAACACCAGGCCCACACGCCTGTCCTGCCCACCTGAAATTCTCCTGGGGCCTCCTAGCAGATCCTACTGATTCAAGAGTTCGTGGCCCAGGTTGGTTACAGGAGAGGGTGTCTTCAAGTAAAGCCTCCCCGCCTCCAGCCAGGGAGAAAATAGGACTAGAGAGGGAAGTGGCCGTGTTGGTTGCCCGGCCAGGAGGGGACCAGTGGAGAGTCATGGGAGGCCTGAAGCAGGCACATCCCTATCCCCACCCCAGAGGCACGGGTGAGGCACGGGTGCAGATGCAGGCCGAATTTAATGACAGTACTAGGCACATTTCCGGGTCTTCATTAGCTTAGATTTTGAGTCTCAGACGTATTTTCCAGGAGTGGGTGCTGGGTTTGGAAAGGGCAGAGAGGAAAGAGGGTTGGTTGGAGGGGGCGTGTCACTGAATCCACACTTGGTTTCACTGAGATTAAGGACCGAAAATAATAGCTTGTAAGAAGTCTGTTTTGAAAACTCGGAGTGCCTGCCCATCCAGAAAGACTGAGCTTTGAAGTCCAAAACGAGTTGAATGAAACATTTTAGAGCCGAAATGGAGAAATTAATCAGCTTATAGTATACACCAAGGCACCTGCAGTGTAAAAAGGAAGGGAAAAAAAACACAGAAAGAATTGACTATAAATTTCCCAGGATATCAATAGACATGAATTTTTTGAAAAAAAAAAAAAAAAAAAAACTTTTCCAGGGGTTGGGGAGATCTATTTCACCTTACAAGGGAGATAGAAGGAGAAGGGGGAGACACTGAAACCATAAATGTGTTAGAAGCTGTTTGAGGGACAATGAGAGTCTGGGGTCTATTTTCTCCATGCCCTTGTATGTGTGTCTCCCCAAAGCTTATGTGAGTGATGTGGCAGAGACCGGGGAGAGGGGCATCCATAGTGCTTAAGTGATTTCTTTATACTCTTTCCCAAAGCACTTATCAGTGCTCATGATAGCAAACTAAAAGCATGTAATCCATTCAATATTGGTATTTATATTAAAGGCACCACAATTTGGGAACCACTAATGTGGATGGGATTAGTAATTCAATGATTAAATGATACGGATTTTATGGTAGAGAATGCATTTTCAGATTCTAATTAGAACCAAAATGAGCTGTGTGGATTCTCGTGAACTCACATGGATTATCTTATACATTATAACATTAATAAAATTTTTATGTGCCATTTCCCAAGGCATCTGGGAGCCAAAGTGGGCAACCACAGGACACAAGTTTCTCCAGCCAAGTCCAACTGTCCCTGGGATCTGAGGACAGGCGTGTGCATCACACACTTACAACTCCTGAACCCCCACCAAGAGGCAGGTCACCTGGGACATTCACAGTATGCTGGGAATCAGGCATCTGACCAGAGCCGGACGGATGACCTTAAATTCCCCTGTGGCTCCCAGATTGTTGGGTCTGTTGTTCTTGAAGAGGTTATTCTGTGCTTTTCCTCTGTGGGTAACTAATTGCCTGCTCCACAAAGGATGGGAAAGATGAGACTTTCCGTTTCTGCCCAAAAGGACAATCCTTTCTGGGCGCTGAGAAGGTGCAACCATCAGAATTGCTATTTACTGATAGCAATTCTGCCCAGCCACAGGAGCTTCCCAGCTAACTATTCATACACTTTATTTTTTAAATTTTTTAAGATTCACTTTTATTTATTTGGCTGTGCCAGGACTTGTTTGTGACATGTGAACTCTTAGCTGCAGTAGGTGGGATCTAGTTCCCTGACCAGGGATGGAACCCAGCCCGAGCCCCTGCATTGGGAATGTGGAGTCTTTGCCGCCGGACCATCAGGGAAGCCCCTCACACACTTTAAGCTCTTACAACAAGTCCCTCTGTGCCAAGACAAACCAGCACCTTCACTAACTGATCTAGAAGACTTAACCAGTCTACTCGAGTCGTTAGCACTAACCAGCCTCAGCTCATCGTCCACTCCTGCTTAAGGAAAGAGGCTTCCTTGGTTGTGCCGTGAATCAGAAATGTGGCTCAACCTCGTTCACCTTACCCTTGGACCTTGAGAAAAACGTGATTCTTCACTTCTAAGGAAGAAAAGGAGAAAAGAGAAATAGTGCTTTTCTGGTGTCGAAAAACTAGACCCACGCCACTTGTATGAATGTCCTCTCACTGAATTCTCACAAGATCCCAACAGGTGAGGGTTGCCGTCTCCACTTTACAGATGAACAAATTGAGCCCAGAGAGGTTAAGCGACAGGCTCCTGATGGTACAGCTCTCACTCAGAGCTGATGTAGTGAATGGACCTCCATTCTACACGGGCCTTCAGCAGGATGATGTGGCTTTGCTGTAGCCACCTTCCCCCTTGCTCCTGAAGAAGGCAGCTCCCCAAGTCGTGGAGAGAGGGGCCACACATACCCATCACAGAGCTCCAGGAGCTGGGAAACTGGCAGGCCTGCACCGTGGACTCTCCCGGCTCCCCTCCCTCCCTAGCCTCCTTCTCCAGCCTGGCCCACTGCGTCTGCAGCGAAACAGTCATAAATGACTGAGGAAACAAACATGTCTCCTGAAGTTTGCGAAGCTCTGCAGACTGGGAGCCTGTGCATTGTTCCTCTCTGCTGAAGACGGTTTTCATATAAATAAGAGTTCCAGTGTGACTCCTTTCACCAGTGTTAAAATTCCATTTAAAAGTAAATTGACTTCCTGAAATATATGTATTGGCAGTGGTGGCCACCGCAGCTGGTATTACATTTTGCATTTAACAGAGTGCTGTTTGCCTTGACAGATTCCATATTTTTCCATCCATAAATCAATAGAGTGATGTTTGAGGAGCTGGAATCCATCTCTCACCCTCCCCTCACCCCCACCCTGTGTTCTGAAACCCATAAAGAAGGAACTTTCCAGCAGGTGTCATTTAGGTGGAGACTATTATTTACAGTGTTTGACTGTAGCACCATTGACTGTAAACTCAGAACAGGAAATGCTGGCATGGAGAGGAAGGAATCTGGCTCTGAAAGAAAGCATTCTAATGATTTTTAAGAATACTTCACATGTGTGTGTACACATGTATGTGTGTGTGTATGTGTGTACACATGTGTGTGATAGTCGCTCAACTGTGTCTGACTCTTTGTGACCCCATGGACTGTTGCCCTTGAAGCTCCTCTGTCCACGGGATTCGCCAGGCAAGAATACTGGAGTGGGTTGCCATTCCCTTCTCCAAATGTGTGTGCATGCATGTACGCTTATGTATGGGGATACGTGTATGCGTGTGTGTTTAGACTAATTATATGTGGCTTTCTCATGCCCCTCTGGCCTGACCATGCTGGCCTTTGGTATGAGGAGGCGCTCCCCGCTGCATCGAGAGGCATGAACTGTCAGGCTGAGGCTACTGAGAGAAGTCGGGAAGGGACAATGGTGGACAATAGTGGGATGGTAGACGTGAGAAGTCAGGGGAGTGTGGCTTTGGAGGAGGCTCAGAGAGGGTGTGCGTTTGGGCCCTTTGATCAGCATCTGGCTTTGAGAAGAAAGAAAGCCACTTTGCCTTAGCCTCCACCCAGCTCTTCCACTCAGCCCTCAAGGAGGCTGGTGCTGACCAGCTAATCACAACCTGGGCTGAAGACCCAGCTCATTTTCTAGGGAGTAGAGCCCATGACTCTTCAGGAGCTTGTGAAAACTATTGTTTTGTTTTGTTTTTTAAGTAGCAGGAAGTCAAAAGTTTGACTGAAACCTTTTGTGTTGTTGCCTTTGAGACTAATGACCCATCATTCATTGTTCCCATAGAATGACATGACTTGTAGCGTTATTTTCTGAATTGGCTGATAGATTTAAGACTTCGTCAGCAACTCTCTGGGGCCCTTTAGTGCGCAACATTTCAGGTGATGTCAGATGCTGAGTCATGATAGAGGCCTGATGAAGGGGGGTGGAGAGGATGGAGGGGAGAGGGTGGGCCTTTCCAGCCAGGGGTTGACCCCAGTGTCCACGTTCAAATGACCCAAAGGACATCGCCAAGTCCAGAGCCGGGGCAGGAGTCCTGATAGTCAAGGTCATCTCCAGAACTCCCCTCCCCAACTTGCTTATGAAAAAAAATCTTTTTATTTATTCTAGTCTGAAACATTCTGATTGTTTACAAATTTAGACTTCTCAGAACATCTCGCCTCTTTTCTAGGCTATGTAGCGCCTAGATGTTCACATTATGCATTATTTTCCATTGATGACATTCACCTGAAGGGGAGCCATGTGATCTGGTTTTTATTCCTTTGCTGTCTGACGAATTCTAACTTGGGGTCAGAAACGAGGGTCACTCTTGAGACTTTTTAGGGGAGAGGCGTCTCCCTGCGTTACTCCACAGTCAAGGAGAAAAGGCGCAGGACCAGTGGATCCAGCTGTCTTGTCTGGTGGGTCGAGCTTACAGATAAGCCTTCACTGTTACAAGGAAATTAGGGCTCTGTGCTGGTTCTTATCAACCTGGGGTGTAAATAGGGCATTTCTTGGTGGAGCAGTATAATCTGAAATTTAGGTTTAAACAGAGAGAAATGTGACTACTTAGACCTCAGTCCTGGAAAACTGAGTCTTTGCCAGGATCCGGCTGAGTCTATTGAAGTTCTGCATGGGGATTTGGGTCAAAAATAAAGGCAGGGACTTTCCTAATGGTCCAGTGGTCAAGCCTCTGTGCTCCCAATGCAGATGGCCCAGGTACAAACCCTGGTCAGGGAACTAGATCCCACATGTTGCAACAAAAAATCCTGCATGCTGCAAGTAAGACCCAACCAATGCAACCAAAGAAATAAATTAATTAAAAAAGAAGCAGTGCAGATATATCCCTCAGCCTTTGACATACTAATCATAGTCCTTGAACCTCAGAGACTTAAGAGGGAGTTGGTATGATGGGCGGGATTTAATAGCCCTGGCTCCCTGAGCAAATGCTTGAAACACCATTTAGTGGCTTCCAATCTTCCCATATGACAACTTTACCAATATGTTCCAGGATATTGATCATTGCTGTCGTTTAGCTGCCAAGTCATGTCCTACTCTTTGCGACCCCATGGACTTCAGCACGCCAGGCTTCCCTGTCCTTCACTATCTCTCCTGGAGTTTGTTCCAACTCATGTTCATTGAGTCAGTGATGCCATCCGACCATCTCACCGCTGCTACTCCCTTTATCCCCCTGCCCTAAATCTTGATAGTTGGGGCATAAAGAGAACTCCAGTCAACCAAGACGCATGGCTAAAAATTGAAGGAGAAGAACCCCGTTTAGATTCACTGGCCGGAAGATCGCAGAGAGAGAGAAGCAACGTGATGGAGGCAGAGGAGATTCAGTGAATCCAAGGTTCCCTGACGGGGGCTGGAGGGGAGGGGTCAGCACGTGGCCGTCTCCAGTGAGGTCTCGGATGAGTTTTCACAGCAGATCGCTCTGCTTTTCCCGTTTAGTGGAGCACAGAACATCCTTTACCATGGTCTAGACCTTCTTTCTTTCTCAAGATCCACCTGAAGTCCAAAATCTCCCCCACAACCCCAGACCACAGTGATCCTTCCAGGATTATTTGGAACATAGTATGATGGCTTTGTCTGTTCGAGGTTTTCTTTTCTGTTTAATTCTATGTGATTTCTCAACTAAGTTATAAACACCTCAAAGGTTATCATATTTTATGTTTCTCTGTACTCCCCACAGAGCCTAGCAGAATGACTTGTATACAGCCAGTGTTCACATATAGTATTAATGGATTTTTGAATGAGAGTCTAAAACACCCAAGAATGAGAAACCCTACCTGAATTTTTGATAAAAAGGAAAACGAACTCTTTAAATCTACATCTTCAAATCTTTGATGACTTCTCGGCATACCATCACCTCTATCTATTTATTTCAATAAATAAATTAAATAAATTGGAAAATATCTAGTTTCTCCTTTATTCAGGATCCTCCCTCCTGTCAGTCCTGGAGTTTCAGGGAGGTCTTACATCGCTCCACTCCTGACTGGCTGAAGTCAAGGCCCACACCCCGCTCCAGAGAAAGTATTTAGAAATGGACACATGACCCAGGTTGGAGCCCTGAGGTGTGTGTTTCTGAGAAAGAATATTCTCTCTGCTTCTGAGGAAGCCGGGAGACAAAATGCTTTCCTGTGGCTTGAACGGGGTGTTTCAAGGCGGTGGTGTCTGTTCTTGACTAAGATTATGTAGATATTTGTTGGCTGACCTAGAAACCTAACCAATGTACATCATTTTTACAATAGATCATTTTTATCTTGGGGAAAACAGTGGACTTTTTTGGGGAAACCAACCTGTTCATCGATCCAAAAGCAGTAGTGACAATTTTTAAATAAGAGTCATTGATATGTATCAAAAAAATGAAGATCTTTTCTACAATATTTCAAAAACTCAAGAGTGACATTGTGTCCCGAAGTGATATATGAGATTAGAAGAGAATATGACATCCTGATATAAAAAATGCAAGAAACAGAAGTAATTTATGAAGTGCCAGCAGCTAGCTTCATGTTATCTCTCTGGGTGGGCACTAAATTATTTTGGACACTGTGGTGAGATGCTTCAGTAACTCGTGTTTGGAAAGTACAGAGTTCAAGGTCCCATGGTCGAGGTGGGAAGCTCTGGGGAGTAGGAGAAAGTAGGTCTATTTCAGCGCAGTCTGGTCTGAGGAGCAGGCGCCAGGACATCTGAAGGGTGAGAATCATTTGGATCCAGGAAGGTTCTGAAGAGTCCACTTTGTGGGTCATCGTCCCACTCACATAATAAATAAGGAAAACAATGACTAACAGCCCACAAGTTCAGAGGATTTTCTAGTTTGCAGGATGCTTGTACATTCATATCTCAGGTGAAGCTCAGGGAGGGGGACTTCCTCGTCTAGAAAAACAGCCTTTTGGAGAAGGGAAAGCTCAGGGTCTCACAGCAGAGCTGGGACCCCAACACCCTTTTTGACTCCCAAACATGAAACTTGAGTTCCTTAACGAACAACCCAGATGTTCCTACCACATCATGTCTTGAGCTTTACCAAGAAAATTGAGACTAGCCTTGGGAATGGGGAGATCCCTTGTTTTCCATCATCTGCATTTTCATGTGTCTTCCCAATCACTTGTGCTCTCTAAACAATCTCATCTTAACTAAAAGGAAAATGTGAGCCCTCCCAAACCTACCGAGTGAGCCCAGTGGCCCGTTTCTTCTTCTTCTGTGCACCTGAGACCATCTTTGGTTTTTTTGTTTCCAGCTTCCTTTCCTTGCCATTTGTCTCCCTTTCGTGTCAAACTCTCCTCTATACAAATAAAAACCGAAAAACAAAACAAAACTTTTATCTGTGGTCATCAGCCTTATCCTTTTTCTTCCTTCCCCTTTGTCCTCACCTTTTAGGAAATGAGGTCTCCATGGGCCTCTTCTCCCTCGCCCAAACATCCAGCCTTTCGCTGAGAGTTGTTAGTTCTGCTTTCATGGTGGCTCCAGGTGTCTTTCTTCTTCTCCACACCCAGGGAAGCCATCTTCATTCAAGCCCTTAGTATCCCTGTTACGGACTGAATTGTGCCCCTCTCCCCACAGATTCACGGCTTGTAGTCCTAACTCCTGGTGCCATACAATGTGACTGTGTTTGGAGACAGGGCTTTCGAAGGGGTGATCAAGGTAAAGCGAGGTATTAGGGTGGTCCCTAACACATTGATAATGTGACTGGTGTCTTTGTATGAAGAGGAGATTAAGATGCAGACACACACACACACACAAGACCAAGTGAAGACAGAGGAAGAAGACAGCCACCTTCAAGTCAAGGAGAGAAGCCTCAGACGAAACCCACCCTGCTAACCTCTCGATTTCAGGTTTCCAGCCTCCCGACCATCCGTGTCTGTTAAGTCCCCAAGTCTGAGATGCTTGGTTATGGCAGCCTCAGCAGACAAACACAACATCCAGCTTTCATCAGCTTACTGGCTACTTTCCATGCCCCAGTTTATCCTCTTCCACTGGGGCTTTCCAGGTGGTGCTAGTAGTAAAAAAACTAAACAAAACAAAAAAACCCCACCTGCCAATGCCAGAGATGTAAGAGACTCAGTTTTGATCCCTAGGTCAGGAGGATCCCCTAGAGATGGAAATGGCAACCCACTCCAGTCTTCTTACCTGGAGAATCCCAGGGGCAGAGGAGCCTGGCGGGACACAGTTCATAGGGTTGCAGAGTTGGACACACAGTGACTTAGTTGGCTGTTAGTTGGCTACTTCTTGCCAGAATGCTTTATACATAGCAAGTGATCAATTACTGCTAATAATAAGATAATAAATCATAGTACAGGTTAAAGTGAGTCCTTACTGTTTCCTCTGTCCTAAAGAGTAAAAATACCATGAAGAGAGGTATTAGAAATTTCTCTCTGTCTCTGTTCCACATGGACCGTATGTATTTGTACATACGTAAGGCCTTGGTTTTCACTTTTACCTCCTGTTTCTAACCTAGGGATTGTTTTGTTTTTCATCTGATTACAGGGAACTGTTGGTATAGAATACTGCTCTGTTTCACCTGGTTCTCACTTAATTGCTTTTGTAATATATTCATTGCCTTGTTTGAAGTAAGCAGCTCCCACATGACTTTCATGATTGAGTGTCTTCATTTCATGAAGATTAAAAATGGATGGCAAGCCATTTTTATTAGCCTATATGTGTGCTTAAAGAAATGATGCTATTGCTTTGGAACTTCTGATTCAGAGAGAATTTCCCTTTGTTTACTGTGTGCTGAATAATTCTCCTGCTCACCACCCCAGCCTCCCTCCAGAATAGCTCTGGCTTGGCAGTGCTTGCTGGCTAGACAAATAGATCATTGCGATTGGAAAAATATCACAAGAGGGACAGTTCCAGGTTGGAAAATAGGGCAATTAGCTCTCAGCGTGAAAAGGTGTGTCAGATGTTCTTGAAACTGAATGACAGATAGTGTTGGCTCGAGCCAGACATAATACCAAGGGCTGAGACGGCCACGGGGACTGCTGCCCTGCACGCGTCTGCCAACGAGGATGGC
Organism: Neotragus moschatus; assembly: GCA_006410615.1. Lineage (NCBI taxonomy): Eukaryota > Metazoa > Chordata > Mammalia > Artiodactyla > Bovidae > Neotragus > Neotragus moschatus. The sequence continues at coordinate 4,291,700 of SJYA01003091.1, read as the reverse complement.
TTCTGACCTGCATTCTATTGAATTCTGCTGCTCACCCCAGGAGAACTTGCCTGTGGGGAGTCCTACAGAAACATGAGGTGTGCACGTGCCTGCTCAGTCGCTTCAGTCAACTCTTTGCAACCCTATGAACTGCAGCCCACCAGGCTCCTCTGTCCATGGGATTCTCCAGGCAAGAATACTGGAGTGGGTTGCCATGACCTCCTCCAGGGGATCTTCCCAACCCAGGGACTGAACCCACATCTCCTGCGTCTTCTGCATTGCAGGTGGATTCTTTACCGCTGAGTCACCAGGGAAGCCCTGCAGAGATGTGCAGATATGGGGTCAAATATTCACTCTCATTGTTTCCTTTATCTGCAGCAGGAGGAATTTGCTGCGCAAATGATGCGATGACTCTTCAAAGCAGTCACCGCCGTGGACAGTGTGGGAACCTTCCTCTGTTGGAGCCACTTGTCTCAGCTTTTGTGTCTGGTGGGGCTACCGATGCTGGTTTCTGAGACCTGCCAGGCATGCAGAGCACCAGCCCTGTCCCAGTGGCTGGTCACACCAGTGGGCCAGTCACCCACACCAGGCCAGTGAGGGAGCCTTGGCAGCAGGAAGACACACCTTTCCTCTGGGGTTGCTGCATTGACACGATGTAAGCCTGGTTTTAGCCGGCAGATATAAATTGTTTACATTAGAAAGTAAAGAACAAGTTGTTGCTGTTCAGTCGCAGTGTCCGACTCTTGGCGATCCCATGGACTACAGCACGCCAGGCTCCCTGTCCTCCACTATCTCCCGGAGTTTGCTCAGATTCATGTTCATTGAGTCAGTGATGCTGTCTAACCACCTCTTCCTTTCACCCTCTTCTCCTCCTGCCCTCAATCTTTCCCCAAATCAGGATCTTTTCCAATGAGTCGTCTCTTCACATCAGATGGCCAGAGTATTAGAGCTTCAGCTTCAGTATCAGTCCTTCCAGTGAATATTTAGGGTTAATTTCTTTTAGGATTGACTGATTTGATCTCCTTGCAGTCCAAGGAACTCTCAACAGTCTTCTAAACTACCACAGCTTTAAAGAGCAAGGCAATCTACTAAAATAAGCAAAGACAGGCTGGAGAGAAAGAGAGATGACATTATTTGTATCACTGTATCCAGTCTTCCCTGAGGCCAGTTCTCCCTTGGCCTTCCCAGCCCCAGGAGTATGCAGTTACATCATGGACCCATGTGTGTGTTAGGCTGAAGCGATGCCCCTGGAGAAAGTATGGAGGTGGGGTTGTGAAAAGTGGGGGACCCTGCCTCATAGGAGGGCTGTGTCTTTCCCTCCCCATGCAGAAGTCATGCCTGGGAACATTGGCTGGGGATCAGAAGCGACTACACAGTGTCCTGGTCAGCTTGCTAGGAGCCGAACTGCCAAGCAGGATAGACGTGGTGGTTGGGTGCTGCTCTCTGGCTTATATTTTCTGTCCCAGTCTCTTCCAGGCTAGTCGAGGAGATCAGACTAGACTCTCAGAGAAAGAGAATTCTGGGGTATCTGTGTCAGCCCACCAACATGCGTGCAGGTTCACCGTGCCATGGGTGCTTGTGGTCCTTGTTCATGGGCTTGTACGGTCAGCTAGAGTTAATAATCAAAGAGAATCCCAAGCTTTTTATTAAAGGGTATTCATTATAGCTCCCCCTGCTATGCCGTAGGAGCTTGTTGTTTATCTATCCTACGTGTAGTAGTTTGCATCTGCTAACCTCAAGCTCCCAAATCATCCCCTTCCTCTCCCTTGGCAACTGAGTGTCTGTTCTCTATGTCAGTGAGTCAGTTTCATAGATAAGTTTGTTTGTATCATATTTTAGATTCCACATACAAATGATACCATACGGTATTTGTCTTTCTGTTCATGACTCACTGCACTTGGTATGATCGTCTCTAGGTCCATCCACGCTGCTGCAAATGGCTTTATTTCATTGTTTTTATGCATGAGTAATATTCCAGGGCTTCCCTCATTACTCAGACAGTGAAGAATCTGCCCATAATTCAGGAGACCCGGGTTTTGTCCCTGGATCTGGAAGAGCCCTTGGAGAAGGAAATGGCAATCCATTCCAGTATTCTTGCCTGGAGAATTCAATGGACAGAGGAGCCTGGCGGGCTATAGTCCATGGGGTCACAAAAGAGTCAGACACGACTGAGTGACTAACATTTTCACTTTCAGTATTCCATTGTATACATATATTCCATATATACCATATATACCATGTATACCATATATACATACATATTCCGTATATACCATATATACATATATAGTATATATGTTCCATAATACATATGCATTGTATATATACAAATATATATTCCATATATACTATGTATATATATTCTTTATCCATTAATCTGTCAATGAACATTTAGGCTGTTTCCATGTCTTGGGTATTATAAATAGAGCTGCTATGAAAATAGGACTATTATATCTACTACTGTGGGCAAGAATCCCTTAGAAGAAGTGGTGTAGCCCTCATAGTCAACAAAACAGTCTGCAATGCAGTACTTGGGTGCAATCTCAAAAACAATAGAATGATCTCTGTTCGTTGCCAAGGCAAACCATTCAATATCATGGTAATCCAAGTCTATATACCAACCAGCAACACTGAAGAAGCTGAAGTTGAACTAGTTCCACGAAGACCTATAAGACCTTCTAGAACTAGCACCCAAAAAAGATGTCCTTTTTATCATAGGGGACTGGAATGCAAAAGTAGGAAGTCAAGAGACACCTGGAGTAACAGGCAAGTTTGGCCTTGGAGTACAGAATGAAGCAGGGAGAAGGTTAACAGAGTTTTGCCAAGAGAACACACTGGTCATAGCAAACACCCTCTCCCAACAACACAAGAGATGACTCAACACATGGACATCACCAGATGGTCAATACCAAAAATCAGATTGATTATATTCTTTGCAGCTGAAGATGGAGAAGCTCTTTACAGTCAGCAAAAACATGACAAAGAGGTGACTGTGGCTCAGATCAGAAACTCCTTACTGCCAAATTCAAACTTAAATTGAAGAAAGTAGGGAAACCACTAGATCATTCAGGTATGACCTAAATCAAACCTCTTATGATTATACAGTGGAAGTGACAAATAGATTCAAGGGATTAAATCTGATAGAATGCCTGAAGAGCCATGGACAGAGGTTTGTGACATTGTACAGGAGGCAGGAATCAAGACCATACCCAAGAAAAAGAAATGCAAAAGGAAAAAAGGAAAAAAGAAGAGAAGCTAAAGGTAAAGGAGAAAAGGCAAGATATACTCATTTGAGTGCAGAGTTCCAAAGAATAGCAAGGAGAGAAAAGAAAGCCTTCCTCAGTGATCAATGTAAAGAAATAGAGGAAAAACAATAGAATGGGAAAGACTAGAGATCACGTCAAGAAAATTAGAGATACTTAGGGAATATTCCATGCAAAATGGGCACAACAAAGGACAGAAATGATATAAAGGACAGAAGCAGAAGATATTAAGAAGAGGTGGCAAGAATACACAGAAGAATTATACAAAAAAGATCTTCATGACCCAGATAATCACGATGGTGTGATCACTCACCTAGAGCCAGACATCCTGCAATGTGAAGTTAAGTGGGCCTTAGGAAGCATCACTACAAACAAAGCTAGTGGAGGTGATGGAATTCCGACTGAGCTATTTCAAATCCTAAAAGATGATGCTGTGAAACTGCTGCACTCAATATGCCAGCAAATTTGAAAAACTCAGCAGTGGCCACAGTTTTCATTCTAATCCCAGAGAAAGGCAATGCCAAAGAATGTTCCAACTACTGTATAATTGCACTCATCTTACACACTAGCAAAGTAATGCTCAAAATTCTCCAACCCATACTTCAACAGTACATGAACCATGAACTTCCAGATGTTTAAGCTTGTTTTAGAAAAGGCAGAGGAACCAGAGATCAAATTGCCAACATCTGCTGGATCATCGAAAAAGCAAGAGAGTTCCAGGAAAACATCTACTTTTGTTTTATTGACTATGCTGAAGCCTTTGACTGTGTGGATCACAACAAACTGGAAAATTCTTCAAGAGATGGGAATAGCAGGCCATCTGATCTGCCTCCTGAGAAATCTGTATGCAGGTCAAGAAGCAACAGTTAGAACTGGATATGGAACAACAGATTGGTTCCAAATTGGGAAGGGAGTACCTCAAGGCTGTATACTATCACTCTGGTTATTTAACTTATATGCAGAGTACATCATGAGAAATGCTGGGCTGAAGGAAACACAAGCTGGAATCAAGCTTGTTGGAAGAAATATCAATAACCTCAGATATGCAGATGACCCCACCCTTATGGCAGAAAGTGAAGAAGAACTAAAGACCCTCTTGATGAAAGTGAAAGACGAGAGTGAAAAAGTTGGCTTAAAACTCAGCATTCAAAAAACTGAGATCATGGCATCCGGTCCCATCACTTCATGGCAAATAGAGGGGAAGCAATGGAAACAGTGAAAGACTTTATCTTGGGGGTTCCAGAATCACTGCAGATAGTGACTGCAGCCATGACATTAAAAGGTGCTTGCTCCTTGGAAGAAAAGCTATGATCAACCTAGACAGCATATTAAAAAGCAGAGACATTATTTTGCCAACAAAGGTCCATCTAGTCAAAGCTATGACTTTTCCAGTAGCCACGCATAGATGTGAGAGTTGGACTATAAAGAAAGCTGAGCGCTGAAGAATTGATGCTTTTGAACTGTGGTGTTGGAGAAGACTCTTGAGAGTCTCTTGGACTGTAAGGAGATCCAACCAGTCAATTCTAAAGGAAATCAGTCCTGGATACTCACTGGAAGGACTGATGCTGAAGCTGAAGCTCTGATACTTTGGCCACCTGATGCGAAGACCCAACTCATTGGAAAAGACCATGATGCTGGGAAATATTGAAGGTGGGAGGAGAAAGGGATGACAGAGGGTGAGATGGTTGGATGGCATCACCGACTTGACGGACTTGAGTTTGAGCAGGCTCTGGGAGTTGGTGATGGACAGGGAAGCCTGGTATGCTGCAGTCCATGGGGTTGCAAAGAGTCAGACATGACTGAGCAACTGAATTGACTGATACTGATGAAAATAGGGGTGCATGTATCCTTGAATTATAGTTTTGTCCAGATATATGCCCAGAAGTGGGATTGTTGGGCCATATGGTAATTCTTCAGAATCCCAGCTCTTTAAGTGACAGGATAAAATTATTCTCTTCAACTTTTAGAATAGCCAGGTGTGTTTTATTTCTACTTCCCTGAGGGTTTCAGGGTTTTCTTCCTGTCTTACTCTTTAATTGTCCCAGGGATGATCAAGACCCATCCAAGAGAGCAATACAAACTCTGCACTAATCCTGTCTTGGCCAAAGTGGGGGGCCCGGCTGTTAGAGCCACAGGGGAAAAAAGAGTGGGTCTTTCCAAAGTGGTCAACTGGAGGCATGTTCCTTCTTGCTTTTCCCACCTCCCAGCATTATTATGACCAAACAGTAAGATCAGCTATGTGACAGCACTCAAGAAAAGCAAATACTGAGCATTACCAATCAATGAGTCTCACTCCAATACATTACCCCAAAGAAATGACCACAGCTTGCAGATTGGGTCTCAGTGGGTCAGCATGGTCCTTTCTCCTTGACAAGATGTACTAGGAGAATCCATCCAGACTGTTATCCTGGCCAGTGATGCTACTGATTCTTCTGCTTTTCACTGTCTACAAGGAAAGAACTTTTTCAAGCAACTGTGAATGGGAAATAAAAATAAAGCATTTATTGAACCCTCTGCAAGTTATACAATTGCTTTCTATTTATGAACTCATAATACAATGCATATTTAAGACAGACTAAAACTAGAAAAAAAAGAACAAATAGTAGTGGGAGACAGAGCAAAGATAAAAAATCTGTGACAAGGACTGTTCACAATGTTTCAAAGTTTCAGGGACTACACTCTTTTCCTGTGGATCAAGAACCCCTGGGAAGACAGAATTGATGGAGCCATCTCAATCCATCCCACGTGAGTGCTAACACCTTGAGTGAGATAGTGAACAGCTTTTAAAGAGATGAATCTTCATTCTGGGGACGAACATTAAATTTCACATTTCATAAAAGCCTTGAATCAGATTTACTGCGTGAAAAGCGATTCTCCGTTAACATCGTCCACAGGAAAGAGGGTGCGCTCTGCTCACTTCTGATTTGGATTGTCTGGCTCATACCAGCAAAAAAAGACGACTGTTTCCTCCAGGAATTCACCTCAGCTGTACACCTCCCTTGTACATTAAAGGTACTAGAAGGACATTTTAATTCTTTACCAAGAACAAGAGGTTTCTGAAGCTATCAAGATTTGTCTGAACCGACATTTGGTCATCAAGAAATGCAGCAAACATAATCTCCCGAGCTTCTTGAAACTTGTCCAATGGGTAAACACACTGACGTAAGACTAACTCATCAGAGAAAATGAGTTTATAACGGAATGTGTCTTTTTGACTGTGCTCCCCCCACACCTCTGAATTAGTATATGTTTGCTCATGAAAACAGAGACCACTCTAGTGGATCGAGCAGGAAGGGACTGAGTAGAAAAATAAGGTGCTTGCAAAAACTTTGGAGAAAAGCAAATATCATATTAACACAAATATATGGGATTTAGAAAGATGATACTGATGAATCTATCTGCAGGGCAGGAATACAGGCGTGGAGAATGGACTTGCGGAGACATGACGGAAAGGGAGGAGAGAGGAGCTGAGAGAGTTGCATTGACATATATACACCAAGTGTCAAATAGGCAGCTCTTGGGAAGCTGCTGTATAGCTCCCCACTATACAGCGGCTCAGCTCGTTGCTCTGTGATGGCCTAGGGGGGCGGGGTGCGGCGGCGGGAGGGAGTCTCAAGAGGGAGGGGACAGATGTATACATATAGCTGATTCCCGTCGTTGCAGAGCAGAAACTAGTAAAGATTGTAAAGCAATTATCTTCCAATTAAATATATATATATATATATATATATATAGTGATAGCCTATAATGGAAAAGAATATGCATTATATATGTTTCTGTTTAGTCATCCAGTTGCATCCGACTTGTTTGTGACCCCATGGACTATAGCCTGCCAGGTCCCTCTGTTTGTGGGATTTCCCAGGCAAGAATACTGGAGTGGGTTGCCATTTCCTCCTCCAGGGGATCTTCCCAACCCAGGGATCTTCCAAACCCGGGTATCAGGCATTGCAGACAGATTCCTTACCACTGAGCCACCAGGGAAGTCTCTCTCTCTCTCTCTCTC
>SJYA01003091.1:4195016-4281475 GCA_006410615.1 Neotragus moschatus | reverse complement strand
ATATATATATATATATATATAGTGATAGCCTATAATGGAAAAGAATATGCATTATATATGTTTCTGTTTAGTCATCCAGTTGCATCCGACTTGTTTGTGACCCCATGGACTATAGCCTGCCAGGTCCCTCTGTTTGTGGGATTTCCCAGGCAAGAATACTGGAGTGGGTTGCCATTTCCTCCTCCAGGGGATCTTCCCAACCCAGGGATCTTCCAAACCCGGGTATCAGGCATTGCAGACAGATTCCTTACCACTGAGCCACCAGGGAAGTCTCTCTCTCTCTCTCTCTCCCTATATATATATATATATATATATATATATATATATACACACACACACATATATACATATAGCTAAATCCCTTTTTTGAACACTCGAAACTAACTTCAGTAAAAAAATAAAATTATACAAAAAGCCACACTGGATGCCTGATGGAGCCGGCACTGGGCACTGCTGTAGCTTTCAGCTTTGCAGTTAGAGACCAAAGAGCTCTGTCTTCCCAAGTCAGAAAGCTGCAGAGAGTCGCTGCAGGTCCCTCAGATGAACCTCTGCAGGCTGATGCCAATGGCAGGGCGGACACTGCTGATAACTCAGTCCACAGAGACCACACTGTGGCTTCCGGAGCAAGAAATGAAATGGCTGGCTTCCTCCCACTTTCCAAACATCAAGTGAGCTCCTCTCACTGGATGGAATGTTAAGCAGATGCAGAGCACTTCTGACCGGGGGAAAGAGAAATGGAGGTTCCATATTTTTTCCCATGTNTATATATATATATATATATATATATATATATATATACACACACACACATATATACATATAGCTAAATCCCTTTTTTGAACACTCGAAACTAACTTCAGTAAAAAAATAAAATTATACAAAAAGCCACACTGGATGCCTGATGGAGCCGGCACTGGGCACTGCTGTAGCTTTCAGCTTTGCAGTTAGAGACCAAAGAGCTCTGTCTTCCCAAGTCAGAAAGCTGCAGAGAGTCGCTGCAGGTCCCTCAGATGAACCTCTGCAGGCTGATGCCAATGGCAGGGCGGACACTGCTGATAACTCAGTCCACAGAGACCACACTGTGGCTTCCGGAGCAAGAAATGAAATGGCTGGCTTCCTCCCACTTTCCAAACATCAAGTGAGCTCCTCTCACTGGATGGAATGTTAAGCAGATGCAGAGCACTTCTGACCGGGGGAAAGGGAAATGGAGGTTCCATATTTTTGGCCTGTGAAACATGGGAAAAAACAGGAGATATATTGCCCAACCTTCATCTTCAGGATTTCTAGCTTGCTCCTCTTCCCTGCTGGCTCAGTGGTAAAGAATCTGCCTGCAATGCGGAAGACCTGGGTTCAGCCCCTGCAAGATCCCCTGGAGAAGGGAACGGCACCCCACTCCAGTATTTTTGCCTGGAACATCCCATGGACAGAGGGGCCTGGGGGGCTACAGCCCATGGGGTCCCACAGAGTCGGATGCGACTGAGCGGCCAACACTTTCACTTACATTTTTATCCTTCCTTCACCCTGCACAGGTTTGATTGCTACTTGTCCTGGATAAATGCATCTCCTGGATGAAAAGCAACAACCAACGATCTTCAAAATAATCCCCCATTCAATTCCATTTTCTCTCCTTTGGACTTCAACCTCCTCAATACCTTCCACCTCTACTTTGCTTGATTTCTTCTTAAATGTGTAGGTCAACATTTTAACAAAGAATGGGAACGCCGATATGTGTCAAATGGATTAGATCTGACAACAGACGTTACCGTCATAATGAAAGCTGTTGAAAGCATAGTTGCTATGAAAGTGCATTAATTCAATTCAACACATCCATTTGCATTTAACAAAAGACCCACGATGACATTTTGACATACTTTTCAGGCTCTTGAATCTGATTTTGATAAAAAGTAATCCCGGGCTAAGAAAACGGGAGAGGTAATGATAGAAGGGAGGTGAAAGATGAAGTAAGGAAATTGCATTTGAATCTTCAAGTAAAAGAGAGGAAATAAAGTTATGCTATGTTCAGTGCAATTTTATGTCACACTGGGGCTATAAAAGGAAATGGGTCCTGCTGGGCGTCTGGGTGCAGCCCAGGGGGATGGGAATGAAGCCAAGTTGGTGTGTGTGCAGCGACTCAGCTGTATCTCTACAAACCACCCCTCCCTGCGAGGGAAGGACTATGATGGCTCACTTTTCCTACTCAGTCACTCAGTCGCGTCCAACTCTTTGTGACCCCATGGGTTGTAGCCCGCCAGGCTCCTCTATCCATTGGATTTTTCAAGCAAGAATACTGGTGTGGGTTGCCATTTTCCCCAGGGCATCTTTCTGACCCAGGGATCGAGCCTCAGTCTCCTGCAGCTCCCGCCCTGGTAGGCAAACGCTTGACCACCGAGCCAGCTGGAAAGCCCCTGTGATGGTTCCATCATCACTTTTGTGCCTTGGCCCTGATCTGCCAGTGGGGCTCTAGAGGGAGCCAGCAAGGAAGGAGGAAGAAGCCACTCCTCTGATCAAATCCCCTGCTGCACTTCTTCACCCCAGTGGGGGCACTGCCTGTCCACAGCAGTGGCCAACTCCAGTTCACAGCGTTTTTTTTAACACTCACAACACTGTTCTCATCACATAGGCTCAGAGACCTCCACCAGTTGAACTGAGCCTTCTCAGGGCTGGGACCCAGCAGGTTTGAGCTTTCAGGAATGATACTCCAGCGCCCCAGGCCCCACCCCGCGGTGGGAGGAGGGTACAGCCACTCCCATCACTATCCCTGGAGGATACTTTACTGTTCTTTAGTCTATCTGGTTGTCCTGTTAAGAATATATGCAGAGTTTACAATTCTTTAGAATAAATTTTCTCTTAAAATAGCAGGAGGAGATGGAGGGCAGGAGTAAAAGGGGACGACAGAAGACGAGATGGTTGGATGGCATCACCAACTCAAAAAACATGAGTCTGAGCAAACTCTGGGAGATAGTGAAGGACAGGGAAGCCTGGAGCGCTGCAGTCCATGGGGTCACAAAAGAGTAGGACACATCTTAGCAAATGAACGATGAACAACAAAATAACTGATGAGTTTTTGTCTCCTGATTGGACCATGTCTGATACATGGGCAAACCACACTTGGGGAATATAAGAGGTCTTGTGCTTGCTGAATGGATGATAGCAGGAATGATTGAATGAATGAGTACTTGGTTGCTGACAAAAGGCCAAGCTCAAGCAATAGTGGGAATGATAGTGCCCTGGGAGGCCAGCTGGGTGCCCCTGGGATTTGCCCCCAGCTCACTCCCTTGCCTGCCACCTACTCCCACTCAGCTTTCTGCAGAAACTTTTTCCTGGCTCTGGGCTCCCTCGCTGCAGACAGGGTAACAGACAGGCTCCATACCCAGGCAAACAGGACACAGTCAAGGTGTCTGCACGAGGCCACCTGGAACTGTCAGGAGGACACCAGCTCGGCACGAAAACACAGCACCTCACTGCCTCCCAGACCCGCACTTACCCCTAACTGCCAGCTCTGGCAAGTCTCAAACCTCATCCCCTGCTCAAGGAAAGAACACAGCCAAGGGAGAAGTCGGGTTGACTATTACTCAACTGAAGTAACACAGTAGGAAGCAAATGAACCTGATTCTAAAAAATGGAGTACATTTCTGACTTGGCAGAGGGGGAAAAGTGCATAAATTTTTAAATGCACCTGAAATTTTCCGTGATTATCGCCTCACCGAGGAGCTAGAATCCTAAAACGAGAGCGCCACCTGCTGTTCATGATCAGAACCTACAAGTCGTGCATATTTCAAAGCAGCTGCCCAGAATGGTACAGCTAAGGATAAACGTTCCATGTTAACAATGTACCAAACCATACATGCGTAATGCCTAGAATTCACTTAGCTCCCCAAAGAGATTTGGCTCAACTCAGAGCAGGTGAACTTACCACACGTCAGAGTGATTCCTAGGAATGCATGTTGTCCAGCATCTGAATCTTTGAAGAGGTTTCTCTCCTAAAGATTGGCAGTATGCCACACTTTCTGGCAAAACTCTTGACAGATGAAACAGAAAACAAACAGTTAACGGGTGAAAATAAATAGTTATGGCTGTGGATTAGACAGGATGAGAAAAGCACAGGAGCCTGTTCCCTGGAACTGGCAAACTCAGGATATTAGGACTAGGAGGGGTTTTTGAAATCTTTTACATGGACCATAGCAAGCCTTAAGAGTAAGTGACATGATTGACAGCTTGTAGGTGTCACTGTAGGGTCCCGGAGGGGATGGTGCTTATGGAAGAGCTTTGAAAGTCTAGAGTGGTGATGGTGACGATGATGATGATGATAAACATTATTTGTTAACCCACATCCAGGGAGACAGTGAAAGACAGGGAAGCCTGGCATGCTGCAGTCCATGGAGTCACAAAGAGTCAAACTTGACTTAGTGACAATCTTAGATGAGGAAAAAGAGACCACTTTTCCTGATCAGTTTCTGATAATTCTAAAAAAAAAAAAAGGGGGAGGGGCATAGCTCTCTTAGAAAAAATTCAGGGTGAGGATTAAAATGCAAATATGGGGACTTCACTGGTGGTCCAGTGGCTAAGACTCCAAGTACCCAGTGCAGGGCGCCTGAGTTTGATCCCTGGTTGGGGAACTAGATCCCATAGCCTGCATCTAAGAGTTCACACGCTACAACTAAATATCCCGCAGGCTGCAGCTAAGAGCCAGTGCAGCCATATAGACAAATAAATATAAAATACCACAGAAAACAAGAAAACGCAGACTCACATGTGTTTCTCCAAACAGCAAAGGGTGTTATTGCAATAAATCAAGTTCTTTCCTGAAACAAGTTTTGGAGGATGGCAGGAGGGGCAGAGTGTCTAGCGTGGTGTGGTTAGTGGCTCGGTCGTGTCTGACTCTCTGCGACCCCATGGACTGTAGCCCTACCAGAGTGGATAGCTCTTTCTTTCTCCCAGATATCTTCCTGACCCAGGGATCCAAACTAAGCCTCCTGCTTTGCAGGCAGATTCTTTACTGTCTGAGCCACCAGGGAAGCCCCCTAGCATGGGTGAACAAGAGCTAAAAAAACAAAAACGGTTGACAATGGTGATCACATCAAAGGGGCCCAAGGAAGCACAGATGACTGGGGCGGCATCAGCCCCAGGACACATGGTCAGGACAGGTGACCTCGGACCTGCGGGGTTGGCAGGGTCCTTTTCCTGCCAGTTCAGCCCCTCCACCCTGCAGCCTGGAAAAGTGGGCAGGGGCCATGGGAGCCACAGCCCTGCTTACAAAGCCAAGGGCCTGTGTGACCTCTGGGATAACTTGATGCTCTGGTCTCCAAAGGAAGAGGGTCCTTTTCTGTTAGGGGACAGTGTTTCACCTTTTTTCCTGTTTTGTTTTTACTCCGTGTGGGGCTTATTTCACAACTGCTGGTGGAGGTATGATTATCCCCTGTCCCACTGCCAATGAGAGTCTCCATCATGGTCCCCGTGAATTCATGCCATCTCTCTCTGACCAAACAATCCATCATGATCCCCTGACAACTGGCAGAGTCAAGTGGTAGTCAGTAAGGCACCACAAGACCCCGAGGTGCTTCTGAAACATCAACAGCTGGGTTATATTCAGTGAGATTCTAGTGTCAAGTATACTTTCCGGTGACCCAATTTCCTGAAATCACACATCAGCATTGCCAAACATGACATTTGGCGATTCCCTGTTAACCAGGATATCAACTGACCAGAATTCCTCTCCTAAGGGCGTTCGCACATTATTTGCAATAAGAGCCTATAAAGTCAAATTAATTTCTATGCTGATATGACATTTTCATTTCACTGATAATTGAAGGCTTTCTGGATTACAGAAATGTTCCTTAAGGTGAATCTGGAAAAACTATTAAAGCATGTCAGTCATAATAGATATTTTTATGATATTGATAACACTGGCTAAGAAAACTATTAATGTTATCCTGTAGCTCCTCGGACTTTGCTCAGCAGTCTAAAGGAGGAAGAGTGAATAAGATGGGGTCTTGTCCTCTCTGCCAGAGCTCTCTTTGACGCTGCAAAGCTTTCATTGCACATATATTTCCCAGAATGATTGGCAGGTGGGCAGAGCAAAGACCTGTCCACATCACGCGCAGCCAGTCTGGCCCTGGGTGAGTCTGCAATTATGCTGTGGAAGGACTTCTTAGGCAGTGCAGAAGGCCACAGGAATGCAGGGACAACTCAAATGTTTTTGTCTCCCTTAGAGGCAATACCATTTAATCACTGTTGACTAAAAAAATATATACTCACAACCTAAAAGTTGAGAGTTAGGTTTTATTCGGTGGGAATGTTAGGACTCCAGCCTGGGAGACAGCATCTCAGGTGACCTGGAGAGAGCTGATGCCCAGGAGGCAGGGGAGGAGCAAGGCTATAGACAAGTCTGCAGCAATGGGCAGGTAATCTGAATATGAAAAGATCACTATTAATTAAGAGAAGATGAAATCTCTCACATGAAGAGATTTAGCAGTCTCCTATATATGGGAATAGGCAAGCATCTGGCTTGCTGAAATCATTTCTTTCCTAGGCATCTAGCTATCTGGGCCAATCCTGCTTCCTTTATTGTTCAGGTACTAATTCCTTGTTTACCGTAGGAGATGGCTAATGTGTTGGATGGTCACTTCTCACACGGCCCCCCTAACTCAGCTCCTCAGCACTTACCAGGGAGGCAGTAGCTGATGGCTTCCAAAGAGCTATCTTTGTTTCACCTGGGCTCCGTAATTTGCACTTGGAAAAGGCTTATTTAGTGGTAGAGCGTAGAGAAGAAAACATTTCGCTTCTCATCATCAAGTGAGAATAATCCAGAAATGGATGCAGACTGCCTAATATATGAATTAATAATGGTACCATGAGTCGATTAAGCAGTTTGGTCTCAAATTAACAACTCTATTGCTTGTGAGCCTGGGAATTCTGAATAAGGGCTTTTTTCCCTTTTCTTTCTTTTTTCCTTTACACTGCTTAACAGAAAGCTGAAAGTTGACAAAGCCTCAGCTGAGCCCAGTTTTGTGAACAAGCAGACCAGCCACCATGCTGGGGAAGGTCTCTTGCCTGCCTCCTCCACACCCAGCAGATGCCAAACTACAAGGCACCAGAAGAGAGGAAGGACTCTTTCCACCATCCTCTACCCAAGAAGGAAGCTAGCAGGAGGCCTGTGCAGACTCTGTCCACCAGGGAACGAGAGACAGAGCAACTTTCTAGGTGTCCTGAAACTCATGGTTTGTTAATTAGAGGAAAGCACGCCAGGTTCCCTGAGAGGATGGGAAAAGAAGGACCTCCTTCCCCTGACTCAAGGGGGTGCCACATTCAACCAGCAGTCTTCCAGAATGTTTAGCCACTCAGGTGTCTCATCGGGGGTGTTTTAAATTATTAAATGAGACTCTTGTAAAAACAATTTGATCATTTTTCACAGGAGGACTCAACTTTCAGTGCTTTCTTTGGCCACACCTGTGAAACTGTCTCTCTCGTTCTGCTTCCATTGGGTTCCTATTCCCCAAGTGCTGCTGCTGGTGGGGAGTCCTGGAGCAGATGGATAGGTTGGGGCATCAGCAGGGAGAAGGCCGAGGGAGGTGTGGACGGACATCTGGTTAGTCTTGTGGATAGGGTCAGGACTCAGGCAAAAGACAAGAAAATAAGGGGCCACCCCTAAGTCTGAGCAGTGAGCACACTACTCTGATCCTTGGGGCTGTCGGAATGCCCCAGGCAGAAGTCATTCAAAGGTTGTTTCCACTGGAAGTTTCGTGGTAGGACATCAGTGCACTGTTTGCCTCTTTATTCCAAGATCTATTTCTTCTATATGTAGGAACGACATCCACATGTTGTCCATATGACGACTTGCAGGACAATTACTAGATGCTTACTGTTTACAATAGCCAGGACATGGAAGCGATCTAAATGTCCACTTAGGAGTGAACAGAGAGATGTGGTACACATATACAATGGAATATTACTCAACTGTAAATAAGAATATTACTTAACCGTAAATAAGAATATTGCTTAACCGCAAATAATGCCATTTGTAGCAACATGAAGGGACCTAGAGATGATCATACTACGTGAAGTAAGTCAGAGGAAGAAAAATATCCTTTATAAGTGAAATCTAAAATACTGATACAAATGAACTTGTTTACAAAAGAGACTCACGGACTTCAAAACCAAAGTGATGGTTACCGAAAGGGAAATGTGGTGGTGGGCGGGGGCAAGGTGGGGGGAGGGATAAATTAGAACTTTGGGATTAACAGATATGAACTACTGTACATAAAACAGGTCATCAATAAGGACCTACTGTATAGCACAAGGACCTCTATTCAAAATTCTGTAATAATCTGTGTGGGGAAAGAATCTGAAAAAGAACGCATAAGCGTATAGGAGACAAAGCCAGGTCGGCCCAAGGTGAGACGTCTCCCCCAGTGCCACAAAAGAATTTAGCTTCAACCAGATTAAGCCTCAAGATACAAGTAAGCTACAAGTAAATCCACATTCCTCTCCCCAGAGGCGAGCTAGAAAAATGTCCGATTTTAAAGATTTGGGCTGATTCGGGAGAAAAAAAATAAAATTCACCGAGAGTTCATAAGGACAAGTCAGGCCTTAAGCAGGCTGTCATTCTCTGAGTAGTCTAAAACTTTAATTCTGTACCTTAGCTAAAAGCCACCCCTGGTAGTCTGGTAGCTGAGGCGCCTGGGAATCAACAGAAGCAACTGCAAAACCTCTCTGAAAGAATTTCCTTCTGACCTTCAACCTGGCTTTCAGGGGAAGCTTTCAGTTTCTTCAGGGAAAGCTTCATGGTCCAAAATCATGAGATTTACAAGGAGGACCCACGAGTGAGAGGCAACAGAAATAAAACTCAGCAGAACTGGAGTAAGATATTGGATGTTGGGTTGTCAGACAACAGACATTAAGCACATTCGATAAGTTCAATGACATAGAAAAAAATGGATCAAAAAACAGTAATGAGGAAGAGATTAGAGAGAGAAAGACCTAGGCGACTGGATTAAGAACCAAGTGCAATGCCTAGAAATGAAAACTATAACATCGAAGCTTAAAATTCAGTAACTGCATTTAACTGATCAAGACTCAGCTGAAGAGAAATTAACAAATTAAAAGACAGACTCGAAGAGATTTTTCTAAAATTCAGTCCAGAGAGGAAAAATCAGATGAAAAGAGGTGAAGTCCCATGATGTGTGCTAAGTCACTTCAGTCGTGTCTGACTCCTTGCAGCCCCATGGACTGCGGCCCCCCAGGCTCCTCTGTCCATGGGACTCTCCAGGCAAGAATACTGAAGTCGGTTGCCACTTCCTCCTCCAGAGGATCTTCCCAACCCAAGGATCGAACCCAGGTCTCCTGCATTGCAGGCGGATTCTTTATCACTGTCGCCACCTGAGAAGCCCTTAGGTTAAAATTTTAACAAGCACTGCAACATGGTCTCTGTGGCTACTGACTGCACGTCAGGCAGGGTTTCAGGCAGCAGTGGGGTGTGCCGTGTCATTCACACATCGCTATAGAGTGTCTGCAAGGCCACAAAGCTCCTATCACCCACAGAAGGCACGAAAGGATCTGTTGACTCAATCAGGTGGCATCGTTAGGTGAGTGGCCATCCCAGGCACGTATCTGCAGCTGTGCTCGGGCGCCGTGGGGTCATCAGGGCCCGAGGCCGTGGACACGGGCGGTGTCCCTGTACAGTACTGGGATTAGTCCTGTCGAAGAACGTGATAAATATAGTGCAAGACAGGTGGCTCCACTGTGTGACTTTTGAAATGAGAGGCCCAGCAAGAGCCTCAGAGATGAGTGATGCTAATCCCCTTCCGCCTCTTGACAAGGACGGCCAGGACCGCGTCTCATAGCTCGTGGAGACAGATGATCCCAGGACAGCATCTCAGGAAGTGGGGAGGGGGCTGCCACAGAGCCCTGGGATCAGAGAAGCCAGGGGCTGACTTGTCCCTCCACAGGCAAGATTTCTCCCAACACAGGGAACTAGCTTCAGAGGAATCGGAAAGCAGAGCCAGAAATGGAGATGGAACTAATGCGATGGGCAGACAGTGGGGATCCACAGTATGGAGACTTTAGGACCCAGGAGGAGCACCTGGGCCGTGGGCTTGGGAGGACTCCGCTGGTGAGACAGGGCGGCATGCATCTCTGAGAGATGTGGGTGATCCCAGAGGATCCTTCAAGGATCCAGGGAGGGCCTGGCAGAGCTGCTGACTTCTTGGTTTTTGTCTCTCCCAAGAGAGGCTAAACGCAGCATAGTGTGCCTGGACTCCAATCTCTTATAAGGATATCCCGGGGCTTAGAAGCTCCCATGGGATGAGGCTAAAGTTTGCCTGACATAAATTTTTTTTTTTTTTCCTTCTGACTCAGGATGCACAGTGCAAAAAGCATCCTCTGTGTCAGCAGCCAAAGCCACTCACCTGGGACATGCAGCCTCATCCTTCACGTTTGGCATTTTGATCCCCTGTTCTGTCTGAGGCTTAAAATGACACAGCTGCCATGGTATGTGAAAGCCGCCTTCACTCTGTTTACTGTTTCATTTCATCCTTGATTTCCCATCACTTTTTGAGGTATTGAACACATTATTGAAAGTCTGGGTTGACGTCTACAACTCTCCTTCAACTGTCTTCGATTTTCTCAGCCAGATATTTTAACAGAGTAACTGCAACTCTGTTGCAGGGTGTAAAAACGTTTGTGTTCTTTTATTGGAAAAAAAATAATCAGTAAAATCTGACTGCAACATCTGTGGATCTTACTACAGTGTTTGAGTCAGAAATGATAGAGTTTCCATCCAGACACAGTGGCATTTGAAATTCTGAATGATAAAGATGTTCTGGAGCCCAGGATGCAGGGGCTTGGTGCGGTTAACCACACTGTCCAGCTGGACTGCGGCCAGGAAGCGAGTCTCAGACAGAGTTCCACTGGGGGACCACTGCCGCCAGCCTGAGCCGAGTCCATCTAGGAGGAGGATGCTCTTGGGGAGGGAAGGAGGAAGGACGGGCCGCTTGGGGCATGGGCAGAGTCCTCTCTGCCAGCACTTGATACACAGGAGACTTTCTTTCCCAGCAAACACCCACCAGGGAAGCCTGGAAACAAGGTGCCCACAGAAGCCAAGCATGGACTGGAGCATGGAGAGGAAGGCCTGCATTGGAAGCACTCTGACTCCCCAGGGCTACAAGTTTGGGCATCAACTCAAAAATTGTCTTTGGGAGAAATGTGGCAGGGGTGTGGGTTGTGTCATATACTCCATGGAGCTAAGGTGCAGAATCTGTCCTTGGAGGATGTGACCAAGGGCATCACGGCACAGAAACACCGGATTTCTTAGAGGAGCTGGTTGTGATCCCGGAGGGTCCAATCTAACTGTGACAGCGGCGACTCTGCTGGCCAGAAGGGAGGTGACAGGGAGGGCCTCCCAGAAACAGAGAAGACTGCTCCCAAGGCTCCTGGCCGGTGGCCAGAAACACGAGGACCAGCAGGGGTCTGTGTGCCAGGCCAGCTTCTTCAGACACATTTACACGCCCAGCATCTGTGTGGAAGCTTTGCCATCTAGCCCCCCTCTGGTTTCGCCTGCACTGGCCACCCTGCCTTCCTCTTACTGGCTTCAGCTTGGACTCACACTGACTTTGGCCCCACAGTGGTCCCAGTCCCTGCCTCAGTGACGCCCCTCCCCTCCTCCCCATTCACTCGGGTCCTTATGTTTCCCTAAGGCAGGGAGATGAACCCAGCATCCTGGGAGGTGGGGGCGGGGAGATGTCTGCTCCCTCCAGGCTGGCTCCTCCTGGCATATGACTTGGGCGCCGTGTTGGTCCCACTTCCCTCATTTATGGAAAATCACCAGTTCACAGAGGAGTTATAGAGATGAATTAAGAGACATAAATATAAACGGGGCTTTCTAGGTGGCACTATGGTAAAGAATCCACCTGCCAACGCAGGAGACGTAGGAGACTCAGGTTCAATCCCTGGGTCGGGAAGATCCCGGAGAAGAAATATTGGCAACCCACTCCGGTATTCTTGCCTGGAGAATCCCATGGACAGAGGAGCCTGGCGGCCTACAGTCCATGAGGTCACAAAGAGTCAGACATGACGGAGCAACTGAGCACGCATGCTCAGAGAATGAGGTGACACTGGCTGCAGCGGCCGTCCTGTCCCCAAGCTCCTCACTTATTCATTCCACTCATGGCTGCCCGTTTAATTATATATGCGCTGTTAATGTAAGTGTTAGCCCAAATAAGTGGTGACCACTCTCCTCTGTTTATTCTCTGCTTCTCAAGTGCAATGTTTTTAAACGAATGCTAACTCTGTTTTCTGCTGAAAAGCACTTCTTCCTTAGGAATACATGCACATCATTTGCTTCGTCTGGTTGATAAAACAAATCGCAATGAAGGCACAGTCTCCAAATTAGTGATTCTGAATAATTAGATATGAATGCATTCTGTACAACGCATGCAGTACTTACTGTGGGCCAGAGAGAAAGTTACACGCCAGGCGATACAACCATGCTGCTGCTGTCATACGTTGCGGGGGGTGGGGTGGGGGGGGTGAATCCTTACAAGTTACACATCTGTATGTGTATCTGTGTGTTGACATGCATTTACTCAGGATCATATTCTAATGCATGTAATTTCAGCTGTGGTAGGGGCAACGAAGGAAAAGCGGAGGGTCCAGGAAAGCTTTTCTGAGAAACCATGTTTGATCTGAAACTTGGAGAGCAAACAGGTGTTAGCCTTCAAGGTCGTTTCAAGAAGAGGGAAGAGTGCACTTAAAAGTCCAAAGACAGGATAGAATCTTCAGGAACTAAAGAAGCCAGTATGGGCACACATTTGTAAGAGAATGAACAGTGGAGGGTCTCCCCTGATGGTCCAGTTGTTAGGAATCTGCCTTGCAATGCAGGGGATGCAGGTTCAATCCCTGGCCCAGGAACTAAGATCCCATGTGCCACAGGGCAACTAAGCCCTTGAGCTCCAACTAGAGAACCTGTAAGCTGCAAAGACCCAGAACAGCAAAATTAAAGTAAATAAGTCAATGAATAACAAAAGATTTCATCTGCTCCCCCCCCCCAAAAAAGAACGACCAGTGGAGCTGAAGTTTGCAAAACCTTATAACTCATGTGAAAGATTTTGGATTCTATTGCAAATGTTGAGCAGGGGTCTGCCACGGTCCAATTTGCATATTTAAAAGGCCCCCTTGGTACCTATGCTGGTTGATGAAAAGGGGGCCAAGGGGGTGAGGGAAGAGGCCAGAATGAGGTGTGGTGTCAACTTGAACAGGACAATAGAAGAATTTTAGAGATGGAATCTCAGGACTGGGTGAGAGAGTAGATGGATTACGAGAGGGAGAAGACTAGAATGCATCTTAGGTTTCTGGATGGGTTGGGGTATCATTTCCTGAGATGGAAAATGAGGAGAAGACATATCAGGATATCAATGGGCTGAACCATTTGCACATGGGTGTGCCCTCTGTTACTGAGAGTGTTTGAGCATAAATGTTTTTTAAAGACATGTATGGGGGAGAAATTTAGATGAGATGGATTTTAAGATTTGTTTGTTCTAATTCTAGAGTTTGCAAGTATTGCATAGATGTCAGCCTGGTAATATTAAGAGAAATAGCATAAATACTTGGCCATCTCCTGACCTATAGAAATGGGTACAAGTAAAGTTCTCTATTACCTTCAATATGAAAAACTGACACTTCTCTGAATTACAGCGCAATTGGTAAAGAATCCGCCTGCAATGCAGAAGACCCCAGTTCAATTCCTGGGTCAGGAAGATCCCCTGGAGAAGGAAAAGGCTACCCACTCTAGTATTCTGCCTAGAGAATTCCATGGACTATATAGTCCACGGGGTCACAAAGAGTCAGACACGACTGAGCGACTTTCCCTTTCTCTGAATTATACAATATTGTTACAGTATATGAAACTTGGAGAGTTTTAAAGATTTGACATAGTACAGTGACATCATTAACAACANTCTAGTATTCTGCCTAGAGAATTCCATGGACTATATAGTCCACGGGGTCACAAAGAGTCAGACACGACTGAGCGACTTTCCCTTTCTCTGAATTATACAATATTGTTACAGTATATGAAACTTGGAGAGTTTTAAAGATTTGACATAGTACAGTGACATCATTAACAACACTTCATTTTTGCAAGTAATTCTAAATAATGTCAATCTTCTAATTAAAAAAAATACAAATTTTCCATCAACAGATCAATGGATTAAAAAGATGTGATATGTATACACACACACACACACAATAGAATATTAGCCATAAAATGAATGAAATAATGCAATTTGCAGTAACATGGATGGACCTAGAGATTACCATACTCAGTGAAGTAGGCCAGACAAAGACAGATATTACACGATATCACTTACATGTGGCATCTAAAAAACAATACAAAAAAACTTATTTACAAAACAGAAACAAACCCACAGACATAGAAAGCAAACATGGCAATCAAAGGGGAAAGGAGGAAAGGATAAAGTAGGAGTTGGATAATGACAGATACACACTACTGTACATAAAAAAAACAACAAGGATTTACTATATAGCACAGAGAACTATGTTCAATTTCCAGTAATAACCTATGATGGAAAAGAATCTAAAAAAGAATTCACTTTGCTTACTCCTGAAACTAACACAATATTGTAAATCAACTATGGTTTCAGTTCAGTTCAGTCGCTCAGTCGTGTCCAACCTTTTGCCACCCCATGAATTGCAGCACGCCAGGCCTCCCTGTCCATCACCAATTCCAGGAGTTCACTCAGACTCACGCCCATCGAGTCAGTGATGCCATCCAGCCATCTNACTCTCCTCTTTCACTTTCATCAAGAAGCTTTTTAGTTCCTCTTCATTTTCTGCCATAAGGGTGGTGTCATCTGCATGTCTGAGGTTATTGAGATTTCTCCCGGCAATCTTGATTCCAGCTTGTGCTTCTTCCAGCCCAGCGTTTCTCATGACGTACTCTGCATATAAGAAAAATCAGGAATTGTCATTTCAAAGGTGATTAATCCTGTGAATGTTGAATTGTGTTTCTGTTCCTTTCCTAAGGCTGTGTCATTTTAGCTGGTAAACAGAAATACTGATCATTCTTTCCTCAAATGAATGGTGAACTGTGACAGTTTTGAATTAGGTAAGGAATAGAGGAAAATATCCTCATTTACACTGAGACTTCCTAAGTAGCAGAATTATAGGAACTTAGCTTAGAAATGAACTTGTCCAACCCACATAGATGTAGCTTTATATAACGTGATACAGCGAGTAGAATTAGGGAAACTTTTCTTCCAAATATTACACATATCTTCTCAAATGTATTATTTTAAGTTCTTTCTTCTCTTCCTCTTTGTCTCTCGTTTTCCCAAAGCATAGATTTAAAGTAAGTTGTTAGCAAGTGTGTAGACAGTCTTTAAACTGCAGTGGTACGTGGGCTGAACAGCAAGTATCAAATCAGAAATTATTCCTTACATTTCTATTCTCCTGAGGAGGAGGAACAGCAAGATGGAAAAGGGCCTGTCATCATCAAAACATATGTGGGAAAAATAATTTCCCAGTGAGAAGATAAAATTCTGGGGCTGTCCTTGCGGCTGGAGCTTGGAGCATGCAATCTGTTCAAAACCCTTGTGTCTGCAAGACACAGAGCATCATGGGGTTTCTGGACCAATATGTGGGAAAAATAAGTGCATGAGCGTGCCAGCAGGACTTTTTCTTGGTTTTTCAAAATTGTTCAGCATTTTGTTTTGTTTTGTTTCAAATAGCCTGTGCAGAAAGAAAAAAAAAAAAAACACACGGAAACAATAGATCATAGTCTGCATTGATCCCAGGAAGAGCATCCTTTTCTGTCTATGACTTGTATAAAACCAGATCAGAATGTACGGGGCAGTTTCTCAGCTTCTCATGTAAGTGTGTGTGTGCTTAGTCATGTCTGACTCTTTTGCAGTCCCATGGACTATAGCCCACCAAGCTCCTCTGTCCATGGGATTTCCTAGGAAAGAACACTGGAGTGGGTTCCTGCTCCAGGGAATCTTCCCCACCCAGAGATCGAACCTGCGTCTCCTGCTTTGCAGGTGGGTTCTTTATCCCTGAGCCACCTGGGAAGCCCAAGCTTAAATAGGAGCTGCTGCTGCTGCTAAGTCACTTCAGTCGTGTCCGACTCTGTGTGACCCCAGAGACGGCAGCCCACCAGACTCCCCCATCGCTGGGGTTCTCCAGGCACGAACACTGGAGTGGGTTGCCATTTCCTTCTCCAGTGCATGAAAGTGAAAATTGAAAGTGAAGTCACTCAGTCGTGTCCAACTCTTCGTGACTCCATGGACTGCAGCCCACCAGGCTCCTCCATCCATGGGATTTTCCAGGCAAGAGTACTGGAGTGGGGTGCCATTGCCTTCTCCGTTAAATAGGAGGGACACTAGCAATTCAGATCAAGAAAAGCAGCAGAACACGCATTGCATCAGAGAGTAGCAGAGAGGCCTTCTGGATGTCTTGCCTGCCCCATCAGGTGAAGCAGGTGCGTACAGTGCTCAGGTGGGAAATTGCTTTTGTCACATCTTGCATTCAAAATGTTTTTATTAGAGGGAGGTGGGAGGGGGGTTAAGGATTGGGAACTTATGTACACCCGTGGTGGATTCATGTCAATGTATGGCAAAACCAATACAGTATTGTAAAGTAAAATAAAATTTAAAAAATAAATAAAATAAAAATCAAATGTTTTTATTAGAATGATAGACTGGAGGGAAAATTTTCCTTTCCAAAGTTTGGAGAGGAAATCTAGCACGAGTACTAATTTTGCTTCTCCTCATCCTTGATTTAAACAAACTCAATCATGTTCCTGAAGTTCTGCTACTAAGTCACTTCAGTCGTGTCTGAGTCTTTGTGACCCCATGGACTGTTGCCCTTGAAGCTCCTCTGTCCATGGGGTTCTCCAGGCAAGAATACTGAAGTGGCTTGGCATGCCCTTCTCCATCCTTAAGTTCTAAACAAAGTAAAACACATGGAGAAGGAAAAAGGAAGAAGGAAGAGGAACTGAGGCTTTTTTAACTCTGTTTCGGCGAATCTTGAGCAAAACCAACATATATCTTTTCTTGCTGCTGCTGCTGCTAAGTCGCCTCAGTCGTGTCCAACTCTGTGCGACCCCACAGATGGCAGCCCACCAGGCTCCCCCGTCCCTGCGATTCTCCAGGCAAGAACACTGGAGTGGGTTGCCATTTCCTTCTCCAATGCAGGAAAGTGAAAAGTGAAAGTGAAGTCGCTCAGTCGTGTCCTACTCTTCGCGACCCCATGGACTGCAGCCTACCAGGCTCCTCTGTCCAAGGGATTTTCCAGGCAAGAGTACTGGAGTGGGGTGCCATTGCCTTCTCTGATCTTTTATTGAGAACTGACTAAAAGCACCTGGCAGTTAGGGCGGAGGGAGGGGAAGCTGTAATTTAGCAGAAAGAAGGCAAACGAGCATCAATGTCCACTCAGAACTGGCCCTGCTATGCTCTGATTTCTTTCTGACTAGAGGAAGCCTCTCTTCTGTTAACCAACACTTTCAAGAGTTTTCTCCTCTTTAACTCATTCTTTTTGGGGTCCCTAAGAGCACCCTTAGGCTCAGTGATTTGCTAGAAGGACTTGTAAAATTCAGAAAATCTGTCATACTCATTGTTATGACTTAACACAGGGGAAAGACACAAGTTAAAATCATCAAAGATAAAAGGAGCATATTCAGGCATAGTTTCCCATTGTCGTCTCCTGGTGGAGTAATCTGATGATACTTGATTCTCCCAGCAATGATTTGTGACATGTATGCACAACGGCCAACCAGGGAGGCTCAGGTGAGCCTTGGTGTCCAGGGTTTGTTTTGGTTGGAAGTTTGTCTTGGAGGCATGGAGCTCCTCTATGGCTGACCTTAGCACCTGGGTTCCCAGCCTCTCCAGAGGTTACACAGATATTGTGTTGCCCAAGACCATACCATCAACCACAGTGTGAGCACAGACTGTCTGGTGTGACCCATGGCCCCAGGTAAACAAAGGTGTCTTTATGAGGCAGAGTATTCCAAAGGCTTAGAGATTATTTCCCAGGAGTTTGTCAAAGGCCAGACCTTTCTTTGAAATATACAGAGTTGCAGCACCCCAGACCTGCTGAGTCAACTGTTTCTTGCACACGTCATGTGATTTTGTCAAGTTCATCCCTGGCCTTTGCACAATAGATGATGACCACGAAGGACTCGACTTTGGCGGTTAAAAAAAAAAAAAGGGGGGGGAACCCGCTCATCCTGATCCAAAAGGATTACATTGCCTCTTCAGCCACAGAAGTAAGTTAGCTAAAATAACAGAAGAGGATGAATCCCTGAGACCTTGGCAAGTTCATTTACAAACTAAGGAGGTCAACTCAGTTTTCTATAACCAACATATTACATGGTCAGATGAACAGTTGAAGTTTTCTACAACAAGCATATTAGATACATTTCTGGGAGAGCAAACAGGTTTCTTGATTACCAACAACAGAAAAGTAGTCACGATAATGAGAGAGTAACAGGTAGCAAGGCCAGAGGTCCCCCAGTGGAAGGAGGAGATAAAATGCAGCTGCAGACATTCTCTCCTTCTCTGCACAAAATTAAAAGAGGCTTCTTTTAATTCTGTGTTGACGACACCTGGTTCTGTCTTGAGCTAACCGATGTGTTTTTCTTATGGAAATGTTTTTCTTCAGCTATGTTAATTAAACTATGTATTTGCTTTGGAAACTGCCTTTCTTCAAAATGGTTCTGCCTAAGACTAACTTCTTTTCTTTTCTCAAACCTTGCGCTGATAATGGCTCAACAAACCAGTACCTTGTTTAGTGGCTGAGGGATGATACACCTTGTGCCGTCCTATCTCACAAATGCATATTGTGGGTGAGGGGCCTGGCGAAACTCCCTCAGCCTTGAGGTGTTTCTTTTATCTGATTAGAAGCTTGCTAACAGACAGAAAATGCCTTGCAAAAAGCCAGCTGGCGGGCACTCTTTCTGTCCCCTTCTGATGTCTATGTCAGACGCTGTCCCTATGTCTATCACACTTTAATAAAACTTTGCTACACAAAAGCTCCAAGTGGTCAAGCCTCGTCTCTGGCCCCGGATCAAATTCATCTCCTCCTGAGGCCACAAATCCCGGCGTAGCCCACGGCTCACAGCAGCAACCTTTCAATAATAAGGAAGCATGAAAGAGCAGAACATAAAGAACATGTTCATTCTTCTTGCTAGAGTCTTTGTTTGCACGACTCCTGTGATTTCCTGGATGAAAATATTCCTGAACTTGTACTCACATACCTTGGTGGAGAAGGATCATACCAGAACTGTATTTTCAATTTTCAAAGTACTTATGTATTTCAAGATTACTCCGGAATTCTTATCCAACACAACTGTAATTTGCCCTCCTAGAATGAAGGGAAATAAAAAAACCTAATTACAGTCATTAATTTCTAATTTCCACACTGTAGATATCATCTATTTGTGGTTTTGATTAAAACAGTGGAGGCAGGGAAGTAATGTTGTTAAGAATCAAAGAAACCAATGGAGGACCTGTTCAGCAGGTTTCTGTGTATCTACTTGAAGGAGCTGCTTTGGAAAATTTATAGCCGAATTCAAGTTTGACTCACATGTGTATTTGGACTGGGATGCAGAGAAAGCATGACTCATTACAAATGTTCAGGTCAAGCTCTGGAACAGATGCTTTCTCTTCTATAAGACATTTCAGCTCTGTGTTCCCAAATGATAATATTTCATCAAATCCAATTCTTTCTTCAAAAAATGGGAAACAGATAATTAAAAATTCCTTCTCTTCCAGAAACATTAGAGAAGCTTTAAATCTTTCATTCCCTTTGGACCTCCAAGCCAATAAAAAGAGATGGAACCCATACAATCTAGAGATCTGCAGACTCCTGGATTCACACTTCACAAAGCCTTAGCTCTTTGCATACTTTTGAAAATCAACCAAAAGAAAACTATATTTTTTATGGTACTACAAGGAGATACTGATTTTGATCCATTGAGTCAATGTTTTTGGCTTTTCTTGAGTAATTACAATGACTCTAAGCTCAGGTAGCTATGCACTGGGGCATGAAACAAGGAGAAGACAAAGCAAAAAATTATGTGTGTATATATATATATATATATTCTGAATTTCAAAGCTAAGAAAAGCTTAAAATGAGTTGACTTTAAAGTGAATTCAATCAAGGAAACTGGAACCTCAGTCCTACAACCCTATAGAAATGAATTTTGCTACCAAAATGAGAATGGAAATGAATTCTACCCTAGACCTGACAGAAAGAAATGCAGGTGAGCAAAACCTTGATTTTAGAAACATCTGTGTTGACCTTCTAACCTACAGAATTAAAAGATAATAAATAAAATAAGTGAGTTCAGTTGCCTCAATTTGTAGAAAACTGAAGCCTGGACAGGAGACGTCACCTGTACAGACAGGTTCACCTTCTCATTACTCATTGGATACATTATGACTGAATTTCTTCCCTATGCTGGATGTGAAATCCAAGTCAGCCAAGAGGAGAAAGTCCAGTGGCTTTGCAGTCTGGGGACCAGCAACATCCAGGAGCCTTGCCGCTGAGGCTAGAATACAGATTTGCCCCAGTGGCATGTCCTGGCTCCTCTGGGGAACTCAAGTTACTCAAGGCTGAAGAATATGGGGGATTCTGTGATGCTCCAAGGGTGACTAGCTCATCCTATGGAAGCCAGGCATCCTGTAAATTTCATAATGTATGCTTCCCTCAAGAATATCCAGAATTACTTTGATGCTTTCCGGAAAGACTCAAGTTCACTTTCATTTTCTGTCCTGTGCTGAAATAAGAAGAAAGTTTAAGCAGTGGGAAGCAAGATCTCTCCTTGCAAATAGATTCCTATGACACACTAAAAAAAAATCTGCATAGCAAGCTTGATGCTAATAGCTTCCAGTTATGCTCGCCTAATGATGCCCAAGCTCTTACAAATTCATTATGAACCCGCTCTGCTTCCCTTTTATTACTATGCTGTCCTTTTTTAAAATTAGTAATGCTTTGGATTCAACGTATAACTTAATGGGTACCTTCAAAGAACACTCATAAAAAGTTCTTTTCTCAACAAGGTCAAGATTGTTCCTATTACTATTTATAATAGCTTTGGTGTTCCTCTGAATTTTATTTCATTTTCTTACAATCTATGAAAAGTTGTATTTTGATGTGCCTGGGTTTATTATAATTACCTGATGGTATCAATACTTAGTTGCACATTTAATCTAGGCTGGGAATTTTGTGTTTCTCTGTTTCTCACATGGTGCTGAAAATAAAATTCTTCGGTGGGATAAGAAGATAGAGAACCCACGGATACCTAAGGAGGTATTGTTTAGGACAGAGTTGTTGTTTAGTCGCTAAGTTGTGTCCAGCTCTTTGCGACCCCATGGACTGCAGCCTACCAGGCTCCTCCATCCCCCACTACCTCCTGGAGTTTGCTTAAATNTGGGATAAGAAGATAGAGAACCCACGGATACCTAAGGAGGTATTGTTTAGGACAGAGTTGTTGTTTAGTCGCTAAGTTGTGTCCAGCTCTTTGCGACCCCATGGACTGCAGCCTACCAGGCTCCTCCATCCCCCACTACCTCCTGGAGTTTGCTTAAATTCGTGATTGCATCGTCTTCCAGGGACCAAGCCCACAGGGCTTTCATCTTTCACTGTGTGTAACGCTTAGCCATCCACATGCATATTCAGTCTGTGCTCGGAGGCATAGGAAATGGCATTTTAAAATGCAGTAAACATTCCCATAAGAAAAGGGTTTAAAGTATCTGTACAGATAATGACAGCTTTCCCTCTCGATCTCTTTGCAGGAGAGTCTTGTGAAGGACAGGTGCATCCCTTCTGTCTCTGGTTACTACAGAGAGGCAGTACGTGGACTCAAGTCTGAGAACAGAGCACATTACTTCTATTAACCATTTACTAAGTCAACAAGTAACTAATGACGACACGCTTCTTTCTAATGTGCAGCAGTTTTATGCATTTAGTGGTATTATTTCTCGAACAGATGTGTCTTTTCAAAACCATCTTCCTTTCCTAGGAACAGAGGATTTCTTCTTAATTGTGGGTTTGTAAGCTGCTTCAAAAGGTGTCTTCTTACTGAGAGCCTGGTGACATGCAACCACCCCACTATCAGGATGTGAACAGCCAGCTCCCTACATCAAGCCCCCAATTAGCTTGCATTCTTTGGCTAAATGTACTCCACAGACCTTGCAGTCAGCCTCAGGGCTCTGATTTCAGAAGTCTTAGAAATACCTGGGAGTGATTCGAATATGGCAGCATCAAACCTACAAAAGATAAGCAAGATGCATTTCACTGCCCGTCAGCAAGCAAACTGTAGGGTTTGACGGCAGACACAAGCGCTGTATCAAGTTCCCTCCATGTGGGTGTTTTGAATATCCAAGCATGTTAACCAGGTTTGTGCTCAGCACTTCCCTTTATCAATAAAAAAGGAGCATTCACAAAGAATCAATATCTAAAGCCCATCGGGCAATTGCTANGGCCTGGAGGCCCATGGCTTTTGCTGGCAGAAGTCCTGGCCGGGCAGTTCTCCTGGACAGTGATACTGGTCCTGTGATCGAGGTCTCAGAGCTGTCACCACCAAGCCTGGAGCTCGAGCTGGGCTCTGGCTGGGTGCCACCCTTGGGGAAGCTCAGATCCCTCCACGGAGGAGGAGCAGCTGGACATGCAAGACAATGCCAGGCCATTCCTGCCCCACTTGGCCTTTGAGAGACATCTGGCCCCTTTTGCCTGACGAAGCCCCTGGCACTCCTGGACAGTGGTGGAAACCTTGGATGTTTTTTATAATGGGATTCTTGACTGTTGTAGCTGTTAACTGAAGAGAAAAAAGCACCATGGCTAAATCTGTACCCCAGGATTTAGAGCAGATCACACCTTATATATGTACATTCCATGTGACGATAGAATTTTGCTGCTTCCATGAGTCTGAGAAATTATGCTAGGCTATCTGAGCTGTTGGGACTAGCAGAAGCTGGGATGGTTTGAGAAAGAGTCACGGCTTTCTTCTTTGTGACAATTATCTCTCTGTCTCTAATACATTCTTACCAATAAATAAATTTTGAGTACTTATCAACAGCCAATATTTATCGAATAGTTACTATATGAACCCTAGACACTTTACGGAGAAGATGAATGTTAAAATTACCTCCATTTCACTGATGAGGAAATGAAGACAAGAGAGAGGTTAAGTTACTAATACAAAATAAAGTCACTCTCTTAAGTTCAGGGTCTACTCAGTGGCAGAACCAGAATTCAAACCCAGGGAGTCCGACTCAACAGCCTTGATTAGAACCTTAAGAAAGTGCTAGACTTAACCCTGTAGAGCTCGAATAACAGCTGGGATATGGCTTTCTGTTTTCAAGTTTCTATGGAGTGGGGCTGGAGGGACCATCGATAAAGACATGACTATGGAACCACACAATAGAAATAGCTACACAATTAGGCATTAACCCTGCTTTCTCTGCCTACACAACCAGGAGAAGCCAGAGTTAAAATATTCCGGAGGACTTTGGCATAACAAATTCAATCCCCTCCCCCAAGCAGTTCAGTTCTTTAGCGAGGTTCTCTATCAAGTGGACAAGCTGTGTGAACTGCTGACTGTTTCTTCCGAGTTTTTGAAACATGGGTGCTGCCTCTTGTTAACCACAGTGATCCAGTCAGAGCAGGTTCATGGAGGGGATGCTCACTGTCTCTGGGCTGTGTCCCCGTCTATGCATGGAGACCCCCTTTCTACCCTATGAGTCAGAATCTTACTGTAAGTGAGACCACTGCAAGGAAGTGCAAGTCAGACTTAACCTCTTTCTGGTGAAAACAGGCAAAATCCAAGCAAGCTTTTATCCTGCTCGCATTAAGACTGGTCCCTGAGAAATAAACAGTAACAGCTGTGGGCTTTGGAGTTCACTGTGAAGCCCACACATCTGACTTTTGCCGAAAGAGACTTTTTGAAGCTGAGTGTATTTCAGTTTGGCATTAAGCCTCAGAGCACAGCCTTGTTGACAAGTTCTCAAAAGTCTAGGGCATGGTAAGTAATGGAGCTGTCTTTAAAACCTAAAAAAGGTATGTAATTATCAAAGTATATTTATTATGCCTATCATGGTAACTACAGTTTTTTATATTCCAAGTGATTCTTGTTCAACATACGTAAATCAACATTTCTTACTTTTTAAATTCCCAATAAAATAAAACTGAAATGAGGAGAGTATAAAATAGTGGGTTATGAAAACATCCAGAACTACTCCTGAATTTACACGAATGGGGCATCTATTGAAAATAATTCCCTTTACACATCATGTCTGTTAATTTTTGAAGGAAGAAATTTTCCTATTTCAACGGGTTATTAAAATAAACATTTTACTGATTTTAAGTTTTAAAGTAGAAAATATAGAAAAATATGGACACAATCTAGTTAATGTTTTGCATAAGTAAATTTTGATATTCTTCCTATACATATCTACTTCAATGTATTTTCTTGTAACAAAAAAGATTTTTTTTTTCATCTCCTTTAGCCCATATTTCCTCAATAGCAGAGCGGGAGGTAAGAGCTCCACATCTTTGCCTAAGCTCTGCTTGCTGCTAGGTTTCACAGATATCTGCATAGAAAGCTGGACCACTGTGTCTCAGAACAGTCCCTGGCTAAGCATCTGTAAAATATAATGTATAGACATGATCTGAAAGGCCATAATGAGAATAAAGAGAATTATTTTCAGTAGATGTTCTATTAGTGAAATTTAAGATCTGTAATACGTAATAGAGAAAGGTGAAAGCCAAAGTATGTAGCAAAATGCCCTAAATTCATGGCTATTAATGGTATAGTGGTGGTTCATCGTGACCTCAGTAAATGACAGTTGCTCTATGAATGGTAGCTATTCCACACATAGACTCCACACACCACACCCCTAGAATCATTTACTGAACACCCCCACCTGTTTGATGCTGAGTTTGTCCTTGTTTGTGAACTTCACACTCTTGTCAAAGGCAACCAGACATGTGTCTATGAAGAGTTTCTAGATCTTTCACTCACCATCTGTTTACAGAGTATTTATTTAGTGCCAGGAGTTGTTTCAGACACTGTTATACAGTTTGATAGTCAGAAGGCTTATAAGATCAATACTGTCATAGTGAAAGTGAAGAAGCTCATCAGGCTCCTCTATCTATGGGATTTCCTAGGCAAGAATACTGAAGTGAGCTGCCATTCCCTTCTCCAGGGAATTTTCCCAACCCAGGGATCGAACCTAGATCTCCTGCATTGCAGGCAGGTTCTTTACCATCTGAGCCATCAGAGAAGTCCAATATTGTTAACCTATGTTAAATATAAGGAAACTGAGAGGCAGTGGGGTTAACTGATGCAGAACTAGTTAGTATTAGAATTCTAATCCACACCCAGTCTTCTGATATAAATCCTATTCTCATACTTGTTCAGTAGCCCAGTCATGTCTGACTCTTTGAGACCTCATGGACTGTAGCACGCCAGGCCTCCCATCGGCCACCATCTCCCAGAGTTTGCCCAAGTTCATGTCCATTGCATTGGTGATGCCATCCAGCTATCTCATCCTCTGTCGCTCCCTTTTCTTCCTGCCCTTAATCTTTCCCAGCATCAGTGTCTTTTCCCATAAGTCAGCTCTTCACATCAGCTGACCAAAATTTTAGAGCTTCAGCATGAGTCCTTCCAATGAATATTCAGGGTTGATTTTCTTTGAGATTGACTAATTTGATCTTGCTGTTGAAGGGACTCTCAAGAGTCTTTTCTAGCACCACAGTTCGAAGACATCAATTCTTTGGCCTCTGAATAACCTGCTTCTGTCTGCACAACTTCTCCTCTTAGTAAAGAGGCTTATTACTATTCTGATTAGGGCATGCCCTCAACTGCCACCTCAGAGCCACCGCATTGAGAGACAGCTGGCCTGGTGGTCAGCATTGTGAGCCTTGCTTGCCAGGCCGGGGACTCTTGGGTTGTCATCCTGAGTTTATTACTCAAAGGCCATGTGGCCCAAGGCAAGCTACTTAGCTTGTCTGTGTTTCCATGTTTTCATATGTAAAATAGAGATAATCATAGAATTTCATAACGGTACTGTGGGAATTAAATGGCTTAATACACCTAAGACCCATAGAACCCACCTCCACGAGTAACCTGTGAGTGGATATAGGACAGAGCATATGAAGGGCGGCCAATTGCACAGCTGCCTCGGGGCTCCGGAACCTCACCCATGCAGAGCGAGCCTNAACGGTACTGTGGGAATTAAATGGCTTAATACACCTAAGACCCATAGAACCCACCTCCACGAGTAACCTGTGAGTGGATATAGGACAGAGCATATGAAGGGCGGCCAATTGCACAGCTGCCTCGGGGCTCCGGAACCTCACCCATGCAGAGCGAGCCTGGGCTCTTTCCTCTCCTGGACCTTCCTCTTAGCCAAGCTGTGCCGACTGTCAGCTTCTCGTGGGGCAAAGCACGCTTTCCCCAGAGAGCATGATGCCCTCGGGCACATCCAAATGCAGCTGTTTCTCTAAGTCAAGCTTCTCTCCCAAACTCGCTTGTCCACAAAGCTCCTTATCATCCCATGTCCCTGAAACAATTCTGAGGACACAGTAGGTGCTCAATAAATGGTCACTGAAACAAACATCCAGGTCCTGTTGGAAGTCTGATGTGAGGGAAAAGAACAATGCAGACGCCTTCTGGCTTTCATGTTTATCTCTGTGTTGTTTTTATCAATTGATTCACTGATGTATGGTTGATATACAACACTATGTAATTTGCAGGTATGCAATACAATGATTCATATTTTTTAAAGGCTATATTCCATTTACGATTAATATAAAATATTGGCTACATTCCCCATGTTGTACAGTGCATAGTGTGGCATGCATGCTCAGTTGTGTCCAACTCTTTCCCCCCCGTAGGAGCCCACCAGGCTCCTCTGTCCACAGAACTTCCTGNAATACAATGATTCATATTTTTTAAAGGCTATATTCCATTTACGATTAATATAAAATATTGGCTACATTCCCCATGTTGTACAGTGCATAGTGTGGCATGCATGCTCAGTTGTGTCCAACTCTTTCCCCCCCGTAGGAGCCCACCAGGCTCCTCTGTCCACAGAACTTCCTGGGCAAGAGTACTGGAGTGGGGTGCCATTTCCTGCTCCAGAGGATCTTCCTGACCCAGGGATCGAAACTGCATCACCTCTGCCTCTTGCATTCACAGGCAGGTTCTTTCCCACTGGCGCCACCTTGGAAGCCCTGGACAGTGTTTCCTCGTAGCTTATTTTATGCGCAATAGTCTGTACTTCTTAATCCTCTACCCCTATATTGTCCCTCCTCCCTCTCTCTCCCCGCTAGTAATCTCTCTCATTTGTTCTCTGTGTTTGTGAGTTATATTCACTAGTTTGTCGTATCTTTTAAATTTCACACAGAAGTGAGATCATACAGTGTCTGCCTTTCTCTGTCTGACTTGTTCCACTTAGCACGGTGCCCTCTGAATACATCCATGTTGCTGCAAACAGCAAAACTTCATTCCTTGTTTATGGCTGAGTGGTGTTAGCCTGTTTGCTTTTCATTGTGTCTGTTCCTATATTTTGCTATTTGTCTTCCTAGAGTACCCCTCTTTTTACCCACACCCTGCGTGCCTGGGCTCATTGCAGAATCCAGAATTGTTTTAATAGAAGTATAATTGACATATGACGTTGACATATTACTTTCAGGTGTACCACATAATGATCTATTATCTGTAAACATTGTGAAATGATCCCAACAAGGAGCCTAGTTAACACTCATTGTCACGCACAGTTACAGAATCTTGTTTTCTTGTGATGGGAACTTTTAAGATCTTCTCTCTTAGCAACTTTCAAACAAGCAACACTGTGTTAACTTTAGTCACCATGGTGTACATTTTGTTGTCAGGGCATTTATTTCATAACTTGAGGTGTGTGGGTTTTGCCCGCTTCACCCATGTTGCTCATCTTCACCTCTGCAACCCCTACTCCATTCTCCATATCTATGAGCTCCTTTTTTTTCTTTGTTTTCAGAACCCCCAATTTAGCCCCCATCGCTGCAGCTCTTTCAACAAAGCTTGGTCTCACAAGCCGAGTCTATTTCATCTCTCGGTGGAGACCGCACCTCAAACAATGATAATTGATCTTTCAAAAGGGTTGCCTCCAGAGAGAGATACATTTTGCTATCCCCACTCCTTTCCTTCTCAGGAAATCCTTCTGTGGGGAGAATGCTAGTTCTCCTTACTTCCATTTCCCCTGCATCCTCCCGTTTGTCCCTGTGGAGCTGAGTAACCACTGAAGACATTATAATCTTGCTCATTTGGGCCCCATCCTCAGAGCACACTTCATGCTGAACAGCAGTGAAGGAATGAGCAAATAAAAAGATGTTTCGATTAAAAGCCAAGAGAGTAATTAAACACGGAGTCGACATCATCCATAAGTTCATAATGGAAAGCAAGGTTGTGAGTTTAAGAACAATGAGAATCCACGTAACATCCTCAGACCCGAGCAGCGCTGCATTAAAAACTGAAGTTTCAAATTATTGTGAAATTTTAGGATGATAAATTTTTTAATGGCTCAGAAAATAAAAAATAGAAGCAAAAAGACAAAAGTTCAGTCAAGGGAAACATACAGCCCCATCTGAGAAAGTTGCTTCAAACAGGAAATGTAAAATAGGCATGGTGTGTTATTGAACTTACACGTTTGATTAAATTATAAGCTGGAATCTCATTTTAAAACTCCTCCAATGGCCTATTACTGTTTTAATTTCAGACTTAGCGTGAACCATGTTAGCAGAACAAAGCTCCCCTCCCTGTGAAGGTGAAGCCCTGAGATGGAGGAATTTTTCACTCAGTTTTAAATTCTTGTTCGAGTAGGATTTGCAGGCAGAGAGCTTGGGATCAAGTCCTCTTTCTGTCACTTTCTAGCTGTGTGACCTGGCGCCAACTACTTAACATCTCTAAACCTCAATTCCCTCCTCTGAGAGACAGGGGTAATAATAATTTGGGATTGCTATGAAGATTAAATGAGATGAAGCAGGTAAGCTGTTTAGCTCAGCTCTTGGCAGAAAGTAATCAGTGAATGTTAGTGATGATGAGTACTATTACAATTGCCCTTCTATCAGTTTCGTGACCTTATAAAGCAAGTTTTCAGTCTGGCTGAGTTTTTTCTGAGGATTAGACTATGTACAACAGTGGTCCAGATTTGGGCTCCAATAAGTGATAATATTGGGGCTTCCCTTGTAGCTCAGTTGGTAAAGAATCTGCCTGCAAGGCAGGAGACCGGAGTTTGATTCCTGGGTTGGGAAAATCCCCTGGAGAAGGAAATGGCAACCCACTCCAGTATTCTTGCCTGGAGA
Source organism: Neotragus moschatus (assembly GCA_006410615.1). Taxonomy (NCBI): domain Eukaryota; kingdom Metazoa; phylum Chordata; class Mammalia; order Artiodactyla; family Bovidae; genus Neotragus; species Neotragus moschatus. The sequence continues at coordinate 4,252,117 of SJYA01003091.1, read as the reverse complement.
ATTCCATGGACAGAGGGACCTGGCAGGCCACAGTCCGTGGGGTCATGAAGAGTGGGGCACGACTGAGCAACTAAACAACAAATATAATATCAACATACTCATCATCATGATCTGCCTGGGCCATTGCTTGATTTTCAAGTGTTTGCATTTTAGCTGAGAGGAAGGGAGTTAAGATGCCTCTGTATTTACAGTAAGAAAGACAAACACCATATGATATCACTTATATGTGGAATCTAGACTATGACTACAAATGAACTTATCTACAAAACAGAAACAGACTCACAGACATAGAGAACAAACTGTGGTTGCCAGGGGGAGGGGGTAGGCAAGGGGTGGGCCAGGAGTATGGGGTTAGCAGATGCAAGCTATTATAGAGAGACTGGATAAACAACAAGGTCCCGCTGTATAGTACAAGGAACTATATTCAATATCCTTAATAAACCGCAATGGAAAATAATATGAAAATGAGTATATATATCTATATATACGTATATGCTGCTGCCGCCAAGTTGCTTCAGTATTAAGTATGGGGTTAAGTATGGGAAATGCTTTAAAAGTTTTGCAGTTATGAATTATGTCCAACTAAGTCAATTTTATTTGCACATTAGCACATGTCCTGTGGTTTCACAGTCTTATTTCTTGTGCTTGTCCCCTAGCGAGCTCTAGACAGGCACCCAGGCTTCTTCTCCAGCCCAAGCAGGACCCGTGTTCCACTGCTCAGAGTTCTGGTCTTTGCAAATCCCTGTGCACTGCCTACTGCCCCAGCCAAGTTCCTGAGAGAGGCACTTGTTGGAGTGACTGTAAATTGATGGGATCATGACCACCTCCTACCCCCACCCCCCTGTCTGGAGACTAGACTTAAAGAAAGCAGTTGCCCAACTTCCTGTCTGGTTTCCCTATGAGGTTTTGACGTCATAAGTCCAATAGAGAGAGCTCAGAACCAAGGAAAGGATGCTAAAGGAGAAATTTTAAAATTTGGTTGAGTTTAAACCAAAAATTACTGCAAAATCTATTATCTGAATTGTCTTTTTAAGGAAGGTTTTGTGTATGTTTTCCATTTCCAGGCAGCTACGAGAGCTTGAGAAAGACTTCAGTTTAGTTCTAAGAAAACAAAAAGTTATTTTTTTGTACACCTCGGTTTGGTTAAAAATCATGCAGGCTCCATCTCCAGAACTTTGTAGAACTCAAAAACAAAATTAATGAAAACATGATGGGAAAGAAAGCAAAACATGTTTTCTTTTTTTTGAAAGGGAAAGAAAACCTTTGCCGTGGTTTGTGGCTCTATAAAAATTTGTGTATTTGGTTCAATTTGTTCTGCAGTTCAGTAAATTGGAGCAGTTTGTTTTGGCTTTTGGTTCAGTTCACATCCCTGTAAATTTGTCCTTTGAGAAGCAAATATGCTCGCAAAGAATAAGCCTAGAGTAGTACCTTTGTTTTTGTTGTTCAGTCGCTAAGTCACGTCCGACTCTTTGTGACCCCATGGACTGTAGCACGCCAGGCTTCCTTGTCCTTCGCCATCTCCCAGAGTTTGCTTAAATTCATGTCTGTTGACCGGTACCTTATGCCCCACAAAATCTCCTCTATCAACTTGTCAGCATATGAAATACAAGATGTGGAATCAAATGCGCTCTCAGAGGCTTCTGTCTCCATGTGTGGACTTGTGGCCTCAGGGAAGCCCAGTCTCATTCTCATTCTGAGATATTCTCTCGTGCTCCCAGGTGAGCTGGATTCACTGAGAAGCTACTGCAGCTTAACCTTAGGGCATCTCACTTGCTCAAGATACTTCCAAGGCACCAAGCAAGCCCCTAGTGATGAACTCACATTGTAGAATTTTTTAAAAAATTAAATGTATAAAGATAAGGAAGTAATTTTAGCTAGAATCCACTTGACTTCCCCTCCAATCGCTCTTCCCCCCAGTTCAAAAGCCACTGGAGCAGATAAACATTATGGTAGGGTCGGGGGCACATGGGAAGAATTTGGACAAGGTACGTATCTTGTTTGGAAGATTCTCTGTGACTTCCATGGATAGTTAAATCATTGCTAGCCATCCTGGGGTGGCTTCCAGGATGACTCGACACTCACCATATTCCAGGACTAGTGCCATGATGTGGAGATGCAGAACTGGAGGTCAGATTGAGATATAAATGCATCATCGTAGGACTCCTGGAACCAGAACCAAATCTTTGGAAAGTTCTTTCAGCTGTTAGATATGGTGGTACATTGTTTGCACGTTTGGGTATAATAACTCTTCCCACTCTGCACACTCACTCTTTCACATTGTTTTTGCTGCACTTCCCGTGAAGAAATGGTGTCTGTTTCCCAATGTCTTGAATTCAGGCTACACATGAGACTTAGTTTGACCAACAAAATATAGCGGAAGTGATGGATTCAGTTTCTAAAGGTCAGTGAGTTGTTTAGGCTGAGGGCATTCAGGGTCCACTCTCGCCCTATTTCTATCATATGAAGAAGTCCAGGCTAGCTCCCTTGAGGATGAACATCCATAAGGAAAGAGATGTCCAGCTGACAGCCAATGCCAACCAGTGGAGCCATCCGACGACTGGAGCTCCAGTAATGATGGCAGGTGAGACCAGCAGAACCACCCAGCTGAGCCCAGCCCAGCTCGCTGACCCAGAGAATCATGAACAAATATAATATTCATTGTTTAAAGTAGTTATGTTTAAGAGTGACTTGTTATACTACAACAGATAACTAACTCATACAGGTAAAACTGTACACAGTAGATTTGGTTTTCATCCATGCATAGTAAAATCAGAAGTGGTCTTCTGTCCAGGGTGTTCTCAACAATGCCACGTATAAAATTATGTCATACATTTTCCTTTGTTACTTTCCATCCTTCCTTCTTTCCTTGTCTTTCTCTCTGTTTTTTTAATAGTAAAAAATAAAGTTAAAGATCACTCAAGCCTCTTAAAATGCAATTTGTAAAGATGCTTCAGAAAGTTTTAATATAAGAAGAACTCATAGACTTGTTATTTGAATGTATAAGAAGAGAATCTTCTCTTGTGATCTTTATTTTTTACTATTAAAAAGCACAAAGAAAAATCAGGTTAAAAAAATAAATAGCAAACCCTAACAGAGCACACCCTTGCTTAACTTATATGCAGAGAACATCATAAGAAATGCTGGGCTGGGTGAAGCACAGGCAGGAATCACGATTGCCAGGAGAAATATCAATAACCTCAGATATGCAGATGACACCACCCTTATGGCAGAAAGTGAAGAACTGAAGAGCCTCTTGATGAAAGTGAAAGAGCAGAGTGAAAAGGTTGGCTTAAAGTTCAACATTCAGAAAACGAAGATCATGGCATCTAGTCCCATCACTTCATGGCAAATAGACGGGGAAACAGTGGAAACAGTGACAGACTTTATTTTGGGGGGCTCCAAAATCACTGCAGATGGTGACTGCAGTCATAAAATTAAAAGATGCTTACTCCATGGAAGGAAAGTTATGACCAACCTAGACAGCATATTAAAAAGCAGAGATATTACCTTGCTAGCAAAGGTCTGTCTAGTCAAAGCTATGGTTTTTCCACTGGTCATGTATGGATGTGAGAGTTGAACCGTAAAGAAGGCTGAGTGCTGAAGAATTGATGCTTTTGACCTGTGGTGTTGGAGAAGACTCTTGAGAGTCCCTTGGACTGCAGGGAGATCCAACCAGTCCATCCTAAAGGAAATCAGTCCTGAATATTCATTGGAAGGACTGATGCTGAAGCTGAAACTCCAATACTTTGGCCACCTTATGTGAAGAACTGACTCATTTGAAAAGACCCTGATGCTGGGAAAGATTGAAGGTGGGAGGAGAAAGGGTCAACAGAGGATTATGTGGTTGAATGGCATCGCTGACTCAATAGACATGAGTTTGAGTAAACTCTGGGAGTTGGTGATGGACAGGGAGGCCTGGCATGCTGCAACCGGTGGGGTCACAAAGAGTTGGACATGACTGAGTGACTGAACTGAACTGAACTGAATAGAGCACATTTCTGCAGTGTAGATGGTTTTTACTTTCAAGCCAATAAAAAGAAGAAAAGAAAGAACTAAAAAATTGTTCCAGAGAAAAGAAGCAAAAGGAAAAATGACAATTAAAGGTAATATATATGATACTTGATTGGATCTTGAACCAGAAAAAATTAATTTTCTTATTTTATTATGAGGACATTAGCGGAATAATTCTGAAATTTGAATACGGTCTGTAGAGTAGATCATAGTGTTGTATCAATGTCAACTTTATGCTTTGAAAATCATTTCATGGTCATATAAGAGAAAGTCAGTTTTAAAAAGAAATACATAGTGAAGTATTTAGGAGCAAAGAAGCATGATATCTACATCTTACTCTCAAATGTGTATACAAATGTGTAAGAAAATATGTATACAAATATAGCTTTATATATATATATATATAACCAAATAATAAAGCAAAAGAAGTAAAATATTATTATTGAGGAATTATGGGCTAAGAATATGTAGGAATTCTTTGTACCATTTTGAAACTTTTCTCTGTCCAAAATTATTTCTTTTTTTTTTTTTCTCAGTCATCCACATTGAGTATTTATTACTTTGTAATCAGAACATGGACTTCCCACGTGACTCAGTGTTAAAGAATCTGCCTGCCAATGCAGGAGACACAGGTTTGATCCCTGGGTTGAGAAGACCCTTGGAGAAGGAAATGGCAACCCATTCCAGCATCCTTGCCTGGCAAATCCCATGGATAGAGGAGCCTGGCGGGCTATAGTCCATGGGGTCATAGAGAGTCAGACACAACCGAGCAACTAAACAACAACAATCAGAAGAAGATTACAAATACTTAAATCATCAGGTTATTCAGCTACTTGGGAGATAACACTTCTTAACAGTTCAGCTGACTTGATCCTCTGAAAACGGCCTTCTCTATATGGGCCTTTCAAGAATCTCTTTCAAGATGATACACTACCCCTTTACTCTTCATAGCACAAGGGCTGAAGAACTGTGTCTTGATGTTGGGTGGTGAGCCTTTTACGCCTGTATATGTTTGTTCAATGTAAAACACTCCATGAACCAAGTTCAAGGACACTAGCAGCAAAAGGGCTATTTGTGGCAGCATGTTATCAGATGGATTCTTAACTGGAGGTCTTCTGGGATCTGAGACTGGGCTACGTGGGCTTTCCGCTGTTCCGGTTTCCAGCAAGATGGGCCATCCCTTGCGCTGGATTTTCTTTGAGTTCTGCCTCTACCGTGGGAGCTTCGCTGAGTTGGGCTCCTGCTGTGCTTGGCCTCTTGTTTCAGCCAGAAATAGGGAACTAATAAGCCACCACCAACCGGAAGAGTTCGGGAAAGGTCTCCAAAATTATTTCAAATTAAAGTGTTGATGGTTTTTTTTAAGTAATGGGAAGATGAAACAAAAGTGGTAAAGATGAACAATTAAATAAATTGAAATTCTTCTTTCAGTGCGGAGCAAACTGTAAGAACTACATGGTTGGTCGACAAGAAGAAAGAAAATTAAAGTTTCAAACAGGAGCAGACATATTTTAATACCTAAAATTAACAAAAGAACTGAGGGATTTACCCAACATGTGTTTAGGAGGTAGTCAAGTATAGTTAAAGGCAGCAATTGGAGAAAATAAAAGCATTTCACTTTTGTGCCCCGAGCTCAGATTGTTCAATACACGAGACTTGCTCTGTGACCTTACCTGGAATCTGGAAGAGAATTCTGAAAGCAGAGGGCTGAAGAAAAAGAGGATATAGAATCTATTTCTTCACAGGTGTTACCAGCAGAGGGTGGTGTAGCCGACTAGATGCTGCTTTCAGGAGTCAGAATGCCAGGATTTACGTTCAGCCCCCGCTTTGCCCTTGGCTCTGGAGACATCACTCAACTCACTGGATCTCAGCTCAGTTATCTATAGATTCAGAAGCAGTAAACCAGAGACCTGGGAGTCCTCCATGCTTTAGGGACTAGGTTTTTGTTAACCCTCCTGTGTGTTTGTTGTTGATGTTTATCCTTTTCAACTGTTTTGAGTCATGAGGTTAGCATCAGCAGTGGAAGAACACAGACTTCTGTTTGCTGACCTACTTCAGAGAGCCTTTGGTGTCTCCGGGTTAAAAATAATTTGCTTGGCTCCAAAAAGATGGTTGTGAAACTTTTTGACAGGACCTTATATGGAAGGACTCGACTGTGGTTAGCCGGTTTCAAATGGTGCTTGTTGATGTTGCTGAAGACAAACTCTTTACAGAATACTCTTGTAGACAAAGAGGCTGCTGTGCCACCTTGATTCTGAGTTCAGCCCGACTCCCACAATGACTTTCAAAGACGATGACCTTCCCAAATCCCTCCAGCTCTTATGCTCAGGCATCCAACTCCATGTCCTTTTCTGTTTACTCCTCCCGCTTTCTCTTCTTTCCCTCCCTCTCCCTCCCCACCCCCTGCCTCTCTCCGTCTATTTTCTGTTCCATTTACTTTCACTGTCTATTCTACTCTGGAAGAATGCCTAGGGCTCACTGTCTTACAGACTTTCAGTAAACAGAAGACTTTTATTATGTCATTGGGGCTAATCTAGCTAGTTGATGGAACTGCTGAATCTGTTAAACCTGTAAAATGTCGTTCTTGGGATTATGTTAAGCCTTGTGATTAGTTAATAAAAACCATTACCCTGCAAAAAGCCTATTCGGCAACTGTGTTCTCATCTTCAATGTCCCACCTGCCCCCTCTCCCCCCATCGCCCTCCTCCTCTGGCTGCTGCTCAGGGTAGGGGTCCATATCCTGGTACCTTCCCCCTGTGAAGGGAAAGTGAAAGTCATTCAGTCATCTCCAACTCTTTGCCTCCCATGGACTGTAGCCTGCCAGGCTCCTCTGTCCATAGGATTCTCCAGCCAAGAATACTAGCCCATATGCCTCTGCCCTGGCAGATGCCACAGTGTCTGATACTCAGCAATGATGCTGGATTCAGAAAGAGACAGAACTAGAAAGAGTTTGTGTGCCAGATAGTAAAGGTACACGGGCAGATTGGAGAGGGAGGAAAGAAAGAGAGATGTCCTTTGATGGTGACTATCCAATTTTCCTAATGTGCTTCCTGATTTCCCTCCCCCTCCCCCTGCCCCCTCCTCCTCCTCCTTCTTCGTTTGGCCTTTGTTAAATCTCTTTTCACATTTTTTCTCTAGGTTCTCTCATAGTTCCTTTCTTATTGGGTATTCCAGTGACCTTATCCTTTTCAGGCCCGTCCACCCGCAAGACCCCCCATTCCACCCCCTCTACTTAGGTAACGCGCACTAACCTGGTAGCTCTTCCCAGGCATAAGGATATTTGCATTTTCAACTGGGTTTCCCTGACTTTCAGATCTTTTTAGAGGCCCACCAGTCAAGTAAGGGCTATCTGTATTTAAGAAATCACCCACCGTGATCCATTCTGGTTTGGATAAAAAACTGTAGTTTTTATTCATTTAGCTGACAGCTCTTGGCATTTGGTTTTTATTCAGTGTCATCATTTGGTACTGTTATTTTCTAATATTCCTGACTAGCTTTAAAAAAACAATTAAGGACTTTGGAAGTATGAAACAGTAATCAAAAGTCAGTATTTTTAAAAATTATGAAATGGAAATGAGGAAGAGCCTAAATAAATAGTGGCAGATGGTGGAGGACTGGAAATCAGAAGGATGGAGAAGAGGACAAAGGAGCCTTAACCAAGGAAAAGAAACATCTGTGCACATTTCGTATCTTAATTCAGGTGGATGTTGAGGAGTGTCAGCTGTGAATGAAACGAGGCAAGCGAGATGTCCTCATTCATACATCACCAACCATCAGGGAAACGCAAATCAAAACCCACATCTCTTAGGATGACTGTTATCAACAAGACAAGAAATCACCTTTGGCTAGGATTTGGAGGAAAGAGAACCCATGTGCCCTGTTGACAGGAATGTAACCTGGTGCAGCTAGCATGGAAGGAGATTCCTCAAAAGAATTAAAAGTAGAAGTAGCCAGCAATCCTACTTCTGGGTATTTATCCAAAGAGAATGAATACAGGATGTTAAAGAGGTATGTGCTTTCCCTTGTTCACTGTGGCCCAAATATGGAAATAATTCAAATGTCTGTCGTCGGATAAATGGATGAAGGAGATGTGGTATGTATTCACTTGATGGAATATTATTCAGCCACGAGTGAGAAGGTGCAACATGCATGGACCCTGAGAACATTATGCCAAGTGGAATAAGTCAGAGAAAGACAAATATTGTGTGACATCACCTATACGAGGGATATATGACAAAACCCAAAGCCACACATTCAGGTCTCAGTCTCACAGGGGAGCCAGACAAGGCACATAAACACAAGGAACACAAAGACTGAGTCCTAACTGTAGCCAGGTGAAGAGATGGGGAAGAGTTTGCTTCCTGGTACCTTGGTCCATGTGCTTCATAGGGTCTCACTCCCACCCAAGGCTTGTCTCTACTCCTGAACACCTTCCTAAGCTTCCCTTTCGAGGGAGGGCACAGTTGAGCATCATGCCTATCCACCCCCGGAAGATACAGCTCTTTCTTTAGCGAAGTTTCCGTTAAGGAGAAGTTACTGCATGATTTGACTGGCAGTTCAAAGAATAGGCAGAAGTCTGAAAATCAACTCATAGCAGATCTGGAGTCTGTAGGGACCACTAGTATCCCCGTAAAAGTTGGTAGTAGCTTCTTATGAAACATTCATTGGGATTGTGGTTTTGAAAACGACAAATCAATTTAAAGTAATGTTTCTTCTGGTAGACGGAGAAACACAACTAGCCTCACACCCATCTCAGGCTGACATTTCCCTGAACCTCCCAGCTTCATCCTTTCAGTGTGTTGCAAATGTGTGACACAAATGTAGCAGAACTGAACGCTCCCGCGACAGTGCCAGACGCTGTAAAAGGGCCGGCACAGCAGTCCACATGCCCAACATAAATAAAGCATCAGCGACCACAGGACAACAGAAGGCGTAAATGAACAAAGATGTGCACAAGAGTCAGGTTTTTTAAGATCATCCCTGAGTGGGTGCAGCTATTGGGTTCATCATTTTTTCCCAGACCAGGGCTGAATGGTTGAGTAGGAAGCTTTGGGAAGCCTCTAGCAATCAGGGAAGTATCCCAGACATGCAGAACTTCCAAGCAGCAAACACAGGCTGTCTTGCTGGGGAAATAGTTTTCTGGGAGGCTTAGGAAATGAATGGAGGGAGAAGCAGAAGGCGAAAGAGAAATGGGTAAGGGTGTTCTCTTTTTCAAAGTGAAATCCTCAAGTCTCAGAAAACTTTTCCTATTCGAACTGTGGTGCTGGAGACTCTTGAGAGTTCCTTGGATTGTAAAGAGATCAAATCAGTCAATCCTAAAAGAAATTAACCCTGAATATCCATTGGAAGGACTGATACTGAAGCTGAAGCTCTAATACTCTGGCCACCTGATGTGAAGAGACGACTCAGTCGAAAAGACTCTGATGCTGGGAAAGATTGAGGACAGGAGGAGAAGCAAGTGGCAGAGGATAAGATGGTTGGATGGCATCACTGACTCAATGGACATAAGTTTGAGCAAACTCCAGAAGGTAGTGAAGGACAGGGAAGCCTGGCATGCTGCAGTCCATGGGGTGGCAAAGAATCAGAGATGACTTGGCAAGTGAACACCAACAACTGCATTTGACTCTAAATCCATAGGGGGTCATGGCTCATGCAAAGTCTAATGGCACCAAGCCTGGTGTTTCACAGGTAGGAGGAACCTACTAAAGGTATTGAACTATTTTTATCTTTAACTTGATTAATTCTTTCTTCCTGCTTTCGCCCAAACCCTGGATTCTCCTTAAACATGACTTTGGTTGCATGAAATCCTAACATCTTATTAGAAGTGCAAAGGCAGGCAGAGAAGACAGAATTATGTAAATTGAAATTAGTATAAATAGTAAATTTGAGGACTTCCCTGATGGCTCAGATGGTAAAGAATCTGCCTGCAATGTGGGAGACTTGGGTTAGATCCCTGGGTTGGGAAGATTCCCTGGAGGAGGGCATGGCAACCCACTTCAATATTCCTGCCTGGAGAATCCCCATGGACAGAGAAGCTTGGTGGGCTAAAGTCCATGGGGTCACAAAGAGACTTTCACTTCCAGTCAAGACGGGATGTAGAAAAAAGAGGACAAAATCCATGAAACAATGATTTTCAGAAATTGGACGTGAGCGGAGGAAAGTGATTCCTGAGAAAGGAGAAACAGACGAGGCTAGCCCAGCATCACCTGGAGGGGAGGGCCATCAGGTAGAGCCGGGCAGGCTCTTTGAGCTCATGAGAAGGTGCTGGGAGGACGAGGAAGTCGGAAGGGCTGGAGTTCTCTGAGCAGAGAACCAGAGAGGCAAGAGCTCCACAGACAGAACTCAGAATCTGCAGAGGGCCCCCTCCCCTCAGCTTGCAGAATGCTGATCAGCATTTGCACGTGATGAAACTACCCAAGGCCAGGAAAAGAACCACCAGAAAGGATTACAGAGAACAGCTGCTTCAGCTCACACGGGACCAGCCATCATCCGGGCAGGAAGACTGGAACCCTTGTCATTTATACCACATCAGCTGGGGTGGAGGGGGTGGAGGAGGGATGGAGAAGGAGCTCGCATTAGCAGATGCAAACTGTTACATATAGGATGGATAAATATGGTCCTACTGTATAGCACAGGGAGCTATATTAATATCCTATAATAAAAACCATAGTGGGAAAGAGTATGAAAAAGAACACACGTGTGTGTATATAACTGAATCACTCTACTGTAGAGTAGAAATTAACACAGTGCTGTAAATCAACTATAGTTCAATAAGATAAATTTAAAACATATTATCAGTTTAAAGATTCACGTACTACTGACATAGTAGTGAAAAAAACTTCAAAAGGGGATCTGCTTGGACCCAGTCAACAAAGCTAAAACAAAAGGATCCAATTCTTTCGAAGGAAATGAATGGCATTCCAGGACGAAGCTCAGAAATATATATATAGTAACACATAATATCCGGATTCTAACAAGGTAAAATTCAAACCATTATTGTTATCCAATCAGAGAGTGCTAGACAGGCAAAGAAATAGGAAAAGATGACTCAGTTGCAGAGTGGAGGTGGGTGGGGGGGAAGGCATTTGCAGCTCTGATACTTAAGGAAGAAATAATATTAATTCTATACAAACTCACCAATGAAATTCCAGATGAGGGAATGCTCACCTATTCATTCTGAGACCAGCATTCCTTGGATACCAAAACTAGACAAAAATATTACAAGAAAGATGACTAACATCCTTAAGAATATAGATGTAAAAATCCTTAACAAAGTTGTAGCAAATTTAATCAAACAATATATTAAAAGGATAACATATCAAGTCCAAGTGGGGTTTATTCTAGAAATACAAGGTTGATTTAACGTTTGAAAATCAATCATATAATTCATACATTAACACGCTACATGATCACCTCAATAAATGCAGGAAAACTACTTGGCNAAGATGACTAACATCCTTAAGAATATAGATGTAAAAATCCTTAACAAAGTTGTAGCAAATTTAATCAAACAATATATTAAAAGGATAACATATCAAGTCCAAGTGGGGTTTATTCTAGAAATACAAGGTTGATTTAACGTTTGAAAATCAATCATATAATTCATACATTAACACGCTACATGATCACCTCAATAAATGCAGGAAAACTACTTGGCAAAATTCAACATCTGATAAAAAGTGATATTCCTGATAAAAATTGATATTCCTGATTAAAAAAAAAAAAAACTGTTTGCAGACTAGAAATAGAAGGGAATTTCCTTGACCTGATAAACAGCATCTACAAATCACCTACAGCTACATCATACTTAGTGGCTAAAGACTGGAGTCTTTCTCTCTGAGATCAGAAACAAGGGAAAGATGTCCACTCTCATCACTTCTATTCAACATTGTACTAGAGGTCCTAACCAATGCAATTAGAGAGGGAAAAGAAAGAAGAATCTTTTAGATTAGAAAGGAAGAAGGGAAACAGACAGGAGCAAAAATTATCTAAGAATATGAAGAAACTTTGGCATATGTGTGTGGATATCCACTATACCTAATAAAACTAAATAAGTAAATTAATGTCATAAATTGTTCAATTAGGAAAAATAATATTATTTGTGTGTGTGTGTAACCTTCTAGTTTCCAAAGAAATACTACTTTCATTTCTGATTTTCCCAAGACTCTAGGGGAGTTAGGAGATGGAGTAGTGCTGTTTCCATTATTCAGAGTATGTTTGATCTCAGAGGGGCAAAGAATCTTGAAGTTCTCATGGTCAAGCAGTGGTAGACTCACAGTTATAATCCAAGTTTTCTAACCTCTGGAACAATCACAATACCTGCGCTGTTTAGAATACAAGTCTCAGGGGAAACATTGCGGTTGACTTGTTGGAGATTCCTTTAGCCAAATTCAACCAATAAATCTCCAACATCATTGATAATAGGTTTAGAATAAGATCAAAGTTACAAGTGATAGTTTGAGAGGATTTTCAATCACAAAATGCAAAGCACCTTACACTCCAGCCACCCTGATGAGTTATTGGATAGCCAATCATGTTGGGTAATCATTGTAAATCTGGAAGCTGTAGGACAAAGAACTGGTGTAATGGCACCCCAGTCATTCCCAATAAAAGGAGTGCATAAAGGAAGGTTTTCTTTATGACCAACACACTCTCCTTGTGACTCAGATTCCTATCAATGCTCTTGTTCTTAAGTACGGATGCATTTTCTCTCCACGTGTATTTGAGTTTTTCCTTTATCTAAAACATCTAATAGCCAGTGAAGGACAGGGATGGCCCCTGCAGTTCAAAGATCTACACTGTATCTGTAAAAAGGTTTGAATATATATGGGAAACATAAACTCCCAAGTCCTGCTTTATTGCTCCCCAGCTAGGTTTCTTGGACAAGACTTGAACCTGAGCTCCAGCTTTCATGTTGCATCTAAAGAGGGCAGATTGTTATGGAGGAATACCTGAAAGTGACCCTGTTGCCCTTCCAATCAGTCTTTCTAGGAAATGAGGATTAAAGTAGGCAAACAATACAATCATTGTTTTTATTTTCAGTTTTCTACCGGAAACTGATCTGTTCAACTTGTGAACTAGACAGACTATTCATCCCTTGTCGGGGCCACCCCTTTCACCAATCCTTCTCAGTTAGCTTCAGTTCAGTTCAGTCGCTCAGTCATGTCCAACTCTTTGCAACCCCATGAATCGCAGCATACCGGGCCTCCCTGTCCATCACCAACTCCCGGAGTTCACTCAGACTCACGTCCATCGAGTCNAGGAGAAGGGGACGACAGAGGATGAGATGGCTGGATGGCATCACTGACTCGATGGGTGTGAGTCTGAGTGAACTCCGGGAGATGGTGATGGACAGGGATGCCTGGTGTGCTGCGATTCATGGGGTCGCAAAGAGTTGGACACGACTGAGCGACTGAACTGAACTGATAATCAGAATTTTTCCTGATAGTTTTTTATTCTACTTCTGAAGATCTGCAATAGAAAGAGCGTTGATCCTGAATTCGAGCTGATGTAATAGGTCTCTGAAGTTAGCTCATAGAAATGTTTAGTGTTAGTCGCTCAGCTGTGTCTGACTCTTTGCGATCCCATGAATTGTAGCCCACTAGGCTCCTCTGTCCACGGCACTCTCCAGGCAAGAACACTGGAGTGGGTTGCTATTCCCTACGCCAGGAGATCTTCCCAACCCAGGGATCGAACCAGGGTCTCCCGCATGGCAGGCAGGTTCTTTACCATCTGAGCCACCCAGGAAGCCATAGAAATGTTTAGTACCCCTGTTATTTCACTAGGGGGAGCTGTTGGTCCTTCATTACTCGAAGAAGCAGCTGAGGAATCCGCCTTGTCTGTGAGGCTCCTTTCTGATTCCGCATTTCATTATGTCAAGCTGGGCACAATTATGAACAAACTTTCTAATCCTTCAGAGAGGCAGTAAAGAAGCTCCGAGAAAGAAGCTGATAAACTCAATCAGATACCTTGGAAACTTCTAAAGCATGTTCAGCTGGCTTCAGGCCCATCATCAAATACTAACTTCTCTAATACAAAAAGTAAAATTTATAAAAATTCCATACAAGAAACTCATTAAAGTTGAAAGGCATAGCAGGTCAAAAGGGACATAGTAAATGGCCTCAAAATTGCTTATTAAAGAAAGAACGGCCATGAAAATGTTGTCAATTAACCAGGTTTTTCTTTTTCTTTTTTCCCTATTCAGTTCAAAGAATATAGATATTCCTAACTCTCACAGCTTGAGGATGTGAAAGAGTTCCTGTGCTTACCTAGATCTGAATTTCCAGTGGCTTGCTAGACCATTCTGTCCCTTTGGAATCTTAGTTCTGGCTTCTTCTGGGGTCTCAATGGGTACAGAAGCAGGAAGCAAACATTCCCCACCACCCCACCCCTTACCCCCTAGCACAGCACAGGGCCTTCACTCCCAGGATGTCACTCCAATACTTTGGCCATGTGATGCAAAGAACTGACTCATTGGAAAAGACTCCGATGCTGANTCTTAGTTCTGGCTTCTTCTGGGGTCTCAATGGGTACAGAAGCAGGAAGCAAACATTCCCCACCACCCCACCCCTTACCCCCTAGCACAGCACAGGGCCTTCACTCCCAGGATGTCACTCCAATACTTTGGCCATGTGATGCAAAGAACTGACTCATTGGAAAAGACTCCGATGCTGAGAAAGACTGCGGGCAGGAGGAGAAGGGGGCGAAAGAGGATGAGATGGTTGGATGGCATCATTGATTCCAGCGACATGAGTTTGAGCAGACTCCAGGAGGTAGTGAAGGACAGGAAGCCTGGTGTGATGCAATCCATGGGGTCTCAAAGTCAGAGATGACTGAGCAACTGAACAACAAAACAGCTGCTTTACAGTGTTGTGTTAGTTTCAGGGGTAGAGCAAAGTGAATCAGTTATACCTGTGTACATCAGTTATACCATGTCCACTTTTTAGAAGATTCTTTCCCCATACACTACTATACATAAAATAACTAATAAGGACCTACTGTACAGCAGGGAGAACTCTTACTTCTCTTTTCCTCCTTTCTTTCTGTTATCAAATTCCAGCTCCTCAGAAATATCACCCAGATAATCTGCTGATAAGCAGACCAAGTTGTGCTTCTTCTTATTGTGGGGGCGAGTGAGACAGGGCCTGGGTTGGGAGGGTCGGAGAATCAGAGGGAGGAGGCCAAAGCTGGGATCCTCCCTGAGATTCTGACGTCTGCTCAAGGTGGGTTTTCACGTGAAGGAGTCTTGATGAAGGTCAGGTGAGCGCACCAGCCTCACCATTAGGACTGTTCAACACAGCAGGCAAAGTTTCAGAGGCAGGGGTTGAAAGTGACTCGGGGTGTTAATTATCTGCAATGTTCCCTGTTGAAAAGCCGATGGTCTTTCAGGAAGGCATGGGAAGACCAAGGAATCTGTAGCTTTCTGAGCAGGCATTTCCTGGAATAGTAAACACACTCAGGAGAACAGTGGAGTTACATTGATGCAATGAGCTGGGTGGGAGGAGACAGATCCTCCTGAGACAGTGTGGGTCTCAATCCCAGAAGAGCCTGGCCTGGAAGAGTCTGGTTCCTACAGGTGTGTGGTCCCCAGCGCCCACTCTGCACCTATTCCACAGGCATCTGGGGCTGTTTATGCAGTCTCTGTGCCCAGGAGATAACTCAGCCTTGCATTTAATGTTATCAGATTGTCTCCTGAGCACTCAAAGAACCTGAGCATTCCTGGAGTTGAAGGTCACATGAGAGAGGCTGGAGTGAGGAGCGGGGGTTTCTAGAAGCTCCGGGAAACAGCAGACTAGTGGGAAGGTGCATGCATGCTAAGTCTCTTCAGTCATGTTTCTTTGTGACCCTGTGGACTGTAGCCCTCCAGGCTCCTCTGTCCATGGGATTCTCCAGGCAAGAATACTGGAGGGGATTGCCATGCCCTCTTCCGGGGGATCTTCCTGACCCAGGAATCAAGCCCACCTCTCTTATGTCTCCTGCAGGAAAACCTGTCTCACAAGCAGGTTCTTTACCACTAGTGCCACTTGGGAACCCCAGTGTGCAGATACTGAGTCCTGAATACACACCAGCCCTCCTTATGCGAACTCAGGAAGAACTCTGCTTTATCCCTGGGGAGAAAGCCTAGGAGAAACACCCAGAAGGAACCAGAAAGAAGCCTCCTCATTTCCTTTCTCAGGGAACCTTGAGGAGCAAAGAAAGGAACAGCTGCTCTCCACCCACTACCATCCCTGGGGGGAGAAAGTTCTAGAAAAGCACTGACAATAGTATCAGTGGTTTAGTCTCCAAGTTGGCACGGCTTTGGTGGCAGTTCCAGATGAGAATCTGGAGTGGTCTTCCCAGGAGGCCCTGGTGGGGGAATGCTGCGTGGTGTGCATGGACCCGGGATGCAGAGCAAGGAGGCCTCCCCCAAGAGGATCTGGAGGAGCAGGTGCCCAGGAGCCATGCAGGTGAAGAGGGGCCCAGGCTTCACGCTAGGGCGAGGCTGAAGACCCCAGGGTCCTCGGGCAGTCCCAACCCCAGGCTCAGGGATGCAAGCTCTGTGGTCCTGAGACAGTCCTGGCAACCCAGGGACCCACCTGCCCCCCAGTGGCAGCATCCATCAAGAACCAGCCAAAGGCCAGAGATTCCCCCAGCAACACGTCCCCCGAACCCACGTTAGCTTGACTTTGCCTGGATCAAGTCCCCAAAATGCCCACAGCCTCCCCAATCCCACTTGACCTTAAAGAACATTCTGGAAAAGACAATTTGGAGTGAAAAGACAGGGTGCTCTTGAGCCAGGTAAATCATCTCAAGTGGGTGAGTCGGATATGTCATTTAGGACTGTGTGACGACAGTGCGGGTCCCTCTCAGGCTTCTTGAGGACCACAGTGAGGAACCTGCAGGCTCATTGCATCTCCAGGGGAGTCTCCTCTGCGGGAAGGGACCAAGTGTAAAGGGAAACAGGAAAAGATGAATATTTCCTCCCAGTGAAGCTTCTACTCATTACACTTCAGATCTGGTCTCTGTTTAGAGGAAGTATTAACTTTCTTTGAAAAATAAAATAAATATTAAGGAGCCACACAGTAATAGATTAAAGCTTGCTTATAAAGCCCTCACCATCAAAAATCAGATTTGGAGCAGGTTAAAAGCATTTCTCTTCAAACATTGAAATGATATGTACAAGATATGTCTCTACACACCTGGACATTTAAATACTGGTCGTTGCTTTCTTTTTTATAGTCTTTCTGATCTTTTGTCACTCAGCAGGTTATTGCTGTAGCTTTTGTTCTTGTTTTTTGCTTTATGGTAAAGTTAAAAAAATTTTTTTTTTCTATAACTACTCTGGGGTAGCACATACAGAATATCTCATAACGGTTTCAGAGCACAGTCTTGGGCAAAATAAAGTCATCGCAGGTTAATTAAGAAATTGAGAAAATTTTTCCATGGACATCTCTTTTCCCTGAGAGGAAGGGTTATAGTTAAGATAGATTCAGTGTCGTTAGGATCATTTGAGATGCCAGTTCTTCAAAAACTGAACATAATAAAGTCAGTAGGGAGAAAACGCTCTGTGTGTTTAACTCATTTATGGAATGAACTGACCTTGATTGGGACAAGGAAAAGGGAACTTTGTTGCTCTGCCCACTCTGTCCTCACACATGCACAGTTGATCCCTATTTCCAAGGTCTGGGTATGCCCCTAAGCTGATCCTATCACTTTCAAGGATTAGAACCATCTCATATTCAGACCTTGAATATGAGAAGGTCAAGGTCAAGACCCTTGTGACTCATGTTATTCAAGTCGAAGCCTCCCACAGCTCAGGCCTGGTGCTTTGGGAACTCGGGGCAGGGCCCAGAGGCAGGATGGAGCCGGGAAGGAGGAAAGGGCTGCTGTGAAGCTCTCCCTCCTGGCCTGCGTGGGAGGAGGGTCCCAGGATGAGGGCTAGTCCCGATGACTGCTACCATAGGTCCTTTGGGCTCAGACACACCCAGCCTGGGACCACTGAGGCTGCTGCTCCCTGAAGGGACAGATGGACCCTGAGTCCAGCCCGGGAAGCAAGGACATGAGAATGGGGGAGGGGTGAGGCCAGGGCGAGCCTTCCAGGCCAGGCTCTGGGGGGCCAGTAGCAGCAAGGACCTTGTATTCACATCCTAGGACTGCTGTCACAAAGCACCAGACCCTTGGTGTGGGGCTGGGAGGGCTTACTCATGTACACCTGAGATGGGAAAAAAATAAAAATTAAAAAAAAACAACAACAAAAAAACAGAAAGGCACTGCCTCTCAGACCTGGAGGCCTGAAGTCTAAAACCAAGGTGGCCCCAGGGCACCTGTGTGCAGGGGACCCTTCCTCGTCTCCTGCAACTTCCAGTGTTTTGGGGACAATCTCTGGTGTCCATCCCTGGCCTCACAGTTGCGGGGCTCCAGCTGCTCCAGGTCATCACGTTCCTGTGTCTCTCCTCTTCTGAGAATGTTGGACCCCATTTTCCCTTAAGCAATCACATCTGAAGTGTCTTTCTTCCAAACCAGGTCACATTCAAAGGGACTAGCGTCAAGACTTCATATCTTTCTTGGGAGGAGACACAGTTCTCCCCGCAAGAGTCCTGGAAAGCCCTTGCCAGCTCCTCATAGCTTAGTGTTTAGGTGGGAATGTCAGAGGGACCTTCTTTGTCCATCCTCTACTTGGTTTCCACCTTACAACCAGCCAACTCCCACTGACTGTGCATTCAAGCTTCCAGAACTTCTTGTCGGGTGCATGCAATGGCTGCTGTGGGCCTCCCAAGCCTTCCCACACCTCCATTGAGAGAATTCTTTATGCTTCAAGCTCAGCAACACTTCCTCTGCTGGGCCTTCCTTCAGCCTTCCACCCTCCACATTTTCTTCCAGCACTCACAATGGGATCCTGTTAACTAGCTGTCATCCATGTCAATCATCCCCTTTGGGTTCGGGGCCCCTGATGTGATAGGACTGTTAGGAGTGGTGGTTGAGTTCTCCACTAGACACCCCTGCACCCAGGCCATTAGTCCCTAGTCTGCTCATGCTTGTGTTCAGTCATGTCATGGGCTGTAGCCGCCAGGCTCCTCTGCCCATGGGGACTCTCCAGGCAAGAATATTGGAGTGGGTAGCCATGCCCTCCTCCAGGGGATCTTCCCAACCCAGGGACCGAACCTTCATCTCTTGTGTCTCCTGCATTGGCAGGGGGGCTCTTTAGCACTGAGCCACTGGGAATGGAGTAAAATGCTGCAATTGACAACCGCTCAACATTTATTGGGAGGAAGTCTTAAGATGCCAGGATACCTCCCTCCCACGGGGCAAAGGGAAGGAGTTGAGCCTTGGCTCTAAGTCTGTCTGTGGCTTCCAGAGTCAGGCCAGGTGTCAGCAGGCGTGCCTGGCAGGTGGCTGATGAAGAGTGTAGGTGCCCAGAACGAGAGGTCAGGGACTGTGCCTGTTTCAGGGCAGCACTGGAGTTCTGAGGGAAAGAGAGGTAGATGGTGGGGGAAGGGAGAGAAGGAAACTCTAGGTGTGTCCTGCTGGAGGGGACGATAGCTCTGCAGTCGTCTGGGAATCCTCAGGAAAGGACTGAAGGTGGGGATGTGTTTGACAGTGGACTGTGTTCTCAGGGTGCTCCACAGTGTCAGGAGAGAGTGTTGCTTGCTTAGTGACTGTCAGACTGCTGTTGTTCATTTGCCCATTTGTGTCTGACTATTCGTGACTCTGCGTGTGTCTGCAGTACACCAGGCCTCTGTCCCTTACCATCTCCCGAAGTTTGCCCAAGTTCATGTCCGTTGCACTGGTGATGCCATCCAGCTGTCTCATCCTCTGATGCCCTCTTCTTCTTCAAGACAAATGAAATGGCACGCTCACGCTGTGATCTTGTCCAGGAATTCACACGTGTTACATTTGAACGGACACTTGCTTTTGAATTGTAGTGCTGCAGAAGACTCTTGAGAGTCCCTTGGACTGCAAGGAGATGAAACCAGTCAATTTTAAAGGAAATCCACCCTGAATATTCTTTGGAAAGAATGATGCTGACGCTGAAGCTCTGATACTTTGGCCACCTGCGACGAAGAGCTGACTCATTGGAAAAGACCCTGATGCTAGGAAAGATTGAAAGCAGGAGGAGAAGGGGACGACAGAGGATAAGATGGTTGAATGGCATTACTGATTCAGTGGACATGAATTTGAGCAAACTTGGGAGATAGTGGAGGACAGAGGAGTCTGGCATACTGTAGCCCAAGCTGCTGCTGCTGCTGCTAAGTCGCTTCAGTCATGTCCCACTCTGTGCGACCCCATAGACGGCAGCCCACCAGGCTCCCCGACCCTGGGATTCTCCAGGCAAGAATACTGGAGTGGGTTGCCATTTCCTTCTCCAGCTGTAGCCCATGAAGTCCCAAAAAGTCAAACACAGCTTAGCAAATGGACAAAAACAACAACGTGTGAATAACATTTGAAAACCAGCTCTGTGTGTGTGGATTTTTTTTCCTGCTAAATGGATATGCCGCGCCATCTAGTGGCGCTCTGGACAAACTGCCCGCGGTCTGGAACAGGTTCTCTTTTCCATCCAAACTCTTACTCTGATGCCAGGTTAGGATAAAACTCTAATGAGAAAAGACTTTTCAGTGGCCATGATGCCTTTCATTAAAAAAAAAAACTGTTGGGAGGAGACAGGGGAGGAAACCGGGATCTTTGGCAAGAACAACAGTTTATCAATGAATAAATATTGAGTGTCCACCGTGTACCAGACCCTGGGCTGTGGTGGGGTCGCAGCACAACCTGCCGTCCTGGGAAATGCATTTCCGAGGATCTGTTTCACACGTGTGCATACTGAGAAATTATAGAGAGAGAATCCTGAGACTATACAATTTTCTAGAACACTCAAAAATCTGTGTTCTCTAATATACAGGAACTTCCTCCCTTTCAGTTTTTCAGTTTTGAGGATTAGTGAGTGTTTTTTGAGCCATCCCGGCCGCGGGCTCACTTCAGTCCCCGCCCCTCTCCTCCCCTGCCAGTGCCCCCCTGCAGCTGTCCTCAGCCCATGTCCCTGGAGACTTGTGGCTTTTTAAAATGGATAATTATTTTACCTTTTAATTAATTTTTATTGGATTACAGTTGCTTTACAGTGTTGCACTAGTTTTGAGTGTACAGAAAAATGAATCAGCCATGTATACAACATATATATTCCCTCCCTTTTGGATTTCTTTCCCATTTCGGTCACCAGAGTGCATTAAGTAGAGTTTTTATATTTTATGCTTGCTTTCAAAATGTGAGGAATCCCATTAGGATTTTTCCATTAATTGAAATAAATAAG
Source organism: Neotragus moschatus (assembly GCA_006410615.1). NCBI lineage: Eukaryota > Metazoa > Chordata > Mammalia > Artiodactyla > Bovidae > Neotragus > Neotragus moschatus. The sequence goes on along the minus strand of SJYA01003091.1, from coordinate 4,230,828 downwards.
CCATACCAGCAGAAGGATATACACATATAAATGAAATAGATAAACCTATCATTGGGCCTATTTTAGAAGTGAAAATAAAACTACACTTATTATTGGAGAAGGCCTTGTGTTTTTGTTTCATTTTGCTCCCTCATTTAAATATGCACAATATTTAATAGAACATTCCAGATAATAAAGTAGGGGGCTTGTCAGGAGTCAGCCCCCTTATGTCACTTAGTGTTTGGTCCCCTGTAGACACTCCTAGAGAGAAGCAGGGGGTTCCATGGATGGGGAGACTTAACTTTATTAGTGTTGATTCTCCAATAGTTTCTCTAGAAAAAAGACTGCTCCATGCCAGTCAGTGTTTGAGGAGCTTTGTGGAGTGAGGAAAAGGGAGGTGCTCACTTTTTCTGTAAATCTTAAAGTGTTCTAAAAATGCAAAGCTTTTCATTTAAAAAGTAACTGTTCAGAAACTGAAAAGACAAGCATATACTGGTAGAAAATGCTTTTAAAGGATATCTGCTGAGGAATTGACATCCAGAGTACATAAAGCACTTTCACAACCCAGTATTAAGAAGATACCCTGAATTAAAAAAAAAAAAAAAAAGACAAATGATTTGAACAGACATGTCACCAAAGAAGACACATGAATGGAAAATGAGCACATGAAAAACTGCTAGTTACATCATATTGTGCGTCGTCATTGGCAAATGCAAATTTAACTACCTTGAGTCCCACCGCTGGAATCGCCGGTATTAAAGAGCGAGAATACTGACTGTAAGCAAGGATGCGGAGCAACTGGAAATGTTGGAAATCAGAACTGTTGATGGGAACGCTGCCTTGGAAGCACTTTTTCAGCTTCTCAAGTCGTTCTCACATACCTGCCTGTCACTCAGCAATCCCACCCCCTGGTAGTTACTAGAGAAGTGGTGATACATATCCACGTAAAGATTTGTTCTTGAATGTTCACAACAGCTTTGCGTGTGGCAGCCAAAAATCTGTCAGCTGAACTGACAAGTGAATCTTACTACAGGCCGGTGGAGGGATCACTCGGCCACATGAGCCAAAGGCCACTGAGTCACGGAGCGTCGTGGAAGGGTCTCAGGGCATTAGGTTAAATGAAAGAAGATTCACAGGCCTCAGACTGTACAATTCCACACACGTGATGACTTCACAAAAGCCAGTTCAGATTAACATAGAGCAGGGCAGTTGTTTCTGGAAGGTGGGGAATGAGCTGACTGCACAGAGACAGTAGGGAATTTTGGGGGTCAGTGAAGGAAATGTACATCGTGGAAGTGGCAGTGGTTATAGGGCTGTTTACATTCGTCAGTCTTATCAAATTGCATACTTAAAATTGCTGGATTTTATTTTAGAGGTATAGAGGTATACCTCAGTAATGCTGATTAAGAAAAGAACTGAGTCATGAGCCTTATCTAAGCCAGCCCCTGGAGAACAGAATAGCATTCCCTAATGGATCTAGATTTATCATGATTCATGCTCAGGATGGGGACGAGCCCACCTTCCCTCAAACACAGACCATCCAAAACCCAGATTAACTGGGGGTCTGTTAGCAAGAACGAAGGTGGAGGTACAGCCAGGTTTGTCTACTACCTAAGGTCAGATGTACAGGCTTCAGAGAACACTAACATCCTTATTCAAATTAATCATATATAATCATCTTGTATTTAAAATCCAGCCTTTAGTGAACAGGTTGTTGCCTGTAGAACCTTTCCTAGAGATGCAAAGTTCGTAGATTTTGAGGTGGCTCTTAGTGGCTCATTCGTGTCCAACTCTTTGTGATCCCATGGACTGTAGCCCGCCAGGCTCCTCTATCCATTGAATTCTCCAGGCAAGAATAGATGTTACTGAGCAACAGTTATTCAATGAAAAGACACATTTTGAGAAAATCTTCCAGCTCCTTGAGCTGGCACTTTAGGGAAGAGTGGATTAAGCTCACCTCGAGTGAGCTGTGCCATTGTGACCAGCACACATGGTGTGGGACCTTCCTGAAACCTCTTTCCTTTCCTTCCTTTGGGTTATTTTGCTCTCAGTCCTTGGCTGTTTGGCCTGTCCTGTTGGCTTTGAAGGGAGGACATTTTTGGCCAAACTCTCAGAGAGGAAAGACATAGGCTGCTTTGCTCCTGAAAACTGTTTATTTTTCCCCACTACATATGTTCTGTTCCCATTGCTGATGTCTGTGCTGAAATTTAAGAAGCCGGCCTACACCAATGGTTCTCATTAAAGCTGACCTGCACTGGTCCTTGTCACTATCTAGATTTGAGGAACAAAGCTCTTTTTGGGTGAGTACGGGACTGCACGTAACTGACATTCTCTGTGGGTGATGAGCTCCTGGTCATTATCAAAGAATCTGGGCATCAGTTGGCTGAGCTCTAACCCAGACTCAGCTGAAACATCTGATATGCAGGAAAGACAATCTGGTAGAAAAATAATCAGTGCCTTCTTCTACAGTCTTTAGGTCCTAAATACCTTCGGAATGTAAGTAATCAAAAACCAAACAAACATTATCTGAAGAGTCCCTTTTCTTCCTAAAAGCCCTCCTCAAGTGATCGACGTAAAGCTGGACACTCAAGCAGGTAATTGGAAGAATCCCTTTGGTTAGCCTGGGCACTTGGGAAAATGTAGTGAAAAATATTGTCTATTATGCTGGGAATTTACACATAATAAATCCATCCTTGAATGTATTTACACTTAAATGTGTCTCTTGCAGACAAATATCCAGGTTTCATTTTGTGAGAAAATGAAAACCATGTAGCCCGGGGCATTTTTGTCTCAGTTATTAGGAAACCTGAAGTTAATCCTCTGAAGAGTAGTAATGATGAGTCCGGCTTAGGCACCTATTAAGAGCTGATATGTTTGTTTTTTTCGAACCATCTGCCACATGCCCAGCCTTGGAGACCCGGGAATAACAAGACTCTGGTCCCTTCTCCTACTTAAGGCCTTTGTGGTCCCGGGTGAAGTCCCCACCGCACACTTGAAATACTCTATCCCGGGGTTGACTTGGAGAATGTCTGGACTGAAAAGGAAAGAACCTTCTCATCTTAATAGGAAACAGAGTTTCCTAGATTGCCAGGGGTATCAGGAGACCCCCATGCTGCTGTGATAAGAGGATTCTCTGGTCACAGCCTCCTCCATCTACCCCACTGCCTTTCAGAGAGTGACGCTGGCTGGGCCCTGATCTTGCTTCCCTCCGCCACACCTGACCTCACCACACAGCTCTGTCTCTCCTGCTCCCCATTCCATTCTACACGCTCAACTGGGGTCCCTACACTGTTCGCACACCACACCAGTGTTCTTGTTATGTGTCTCATGTCGTAGGAGAATCCACCAGAATGTTTCTGCGGTTGTCATTAGCAACTTTTCTCCAGTTATTTCTGGTTCTCCTGCACGTACAGGCGTGGGGTAAGATTCCACTGAGGCTGATACGACCCAGTGACCTAAGCCCTGGCCTGTGACTTAGCTCTTTTGCAGCCTCCATGATTGTGGAAGCAGGTGTTGAAATGAGGCCTCCATCAGCTTGGATCCCTGAGTTACAAGAGGGAACAGCCCACTGCTAGCCCACCATCATCAGTCAGGAAAGATACCTTGATCATTTTCTCCTCTGAGGTTCAGGATTGATGTATTGTTACTACCATACAACCTGGCATATCCTGATGATATAGATTTCCCTGTGTTTGTCAATTTTTCTGTTTCACTGTGTTGCATAAACTTTTCACATCCTGTATTTTCCTGGAGCATTCAGGACATGGTTTGTATTCTTTTTTTCCCCATTTTTTTGCCTTATTACCCATCATTATTCTTACTGACTACAAAAGCCAAGTCCAAGAACTTTAGCATCCTCGACTCCCAGTTTCACCCTCCTTACCTTTAGAACTTTTGTCTTTGTGTTAGTCAGCACGCAACAGGCTCATGTCCTGGAATTCATTATTCTAAGAAATAAACACTGGGGCTGAAATTGCACAATGAAACCTATCTTCTACATTCCAAACTCCCGACCCCTCTGCCTGGATCCATCTGGGTTTAGCCGCTCAGGCATTTTGTGCCTGTTTCCTCACTGGAAGATAAGCTAACAGCCGTGCCTGATGGGGTTGTTGTGGGGATTAAATGAGATCAGGCACAAGAGCCCTTGGGTCAGCGGCTGGCCCACTGTGAACTCAGTAACGCCGTCGGCTCTAATCATGGTTGTTACTGCTGTGTGCTGTCGGCAACTGCTCTCTGCCACATGTTAGATTCGCTCTTTATCCCTGTTACTCTGGGTATGCTGCTTCCATTCTAGTTTTATGTATTCTAAGTGTGTTAATTTCTTTTTTTTGTTTGTTTCACTTATGATATCATACATATTACAATGCCACACTCCCATTGTGTGTTAATTTCTAAGTCACCGTATCTATTAACATCTTAGGACTGTACTGATCTCCTGTGGGTTAGCTTCATGCATCTTGACCACGGCACCCCCAAACCACTATTTCCTTACCCTGGAGTTGATGGCAGGCTCGAGAACACCCCCAGAAATGACCAACAGGGAAAGGGCCCCCTGAGCTGACCAAACCACACAATTATCCGGAGGAAAAATACATGGTTATTGCCCTAAGCCATTATGCTGGGGGGTGATTTGTGGCCATAGCAAAAACAAACTGATATACATTTTAAAGACTGAAGGCAGGAGAAGGGGACAACAGAGGATGAGATGGTTGGATGGCATTATGACTCAATGGACATGAGTTTGAGCAAACTCCGGGAGATGGTGAAGGACAGGGAAGCCTGACCTATCACAAAAAGTTGGACACGACTTAAAGACTGAACAACAACGTGCATTTTAGCTGTGTGACTTGGAGCAAGTTGGCTAATCTCTCTGAGCCTCTTATTGTTTTGGCCTTGAATTGGACATAATACTGACTTTGCACATGAGGGTTAGGTAGCAGGCACGGTAAACGTTCAGTAAAGTGGGTGTCACTCATCTTCCCTGCAGCTTCCTGGACCACTCACCAAAGCCACTAGTTCATCCTGTCTTCACCTCTTCCTCGAATCTCCTTTCTCCCAGCTCTCGCCTCCCCTGGATGAATTCTGCACCTTCTCTCCACGGGAGTCTTCGGCCACCTGCCGGGAGCTCTGCTTTGCCTTGTTTTCACCCGAGCTCCTCATGACCTTTCTCTCTGAGCATCCCACTTCCTGAGTTGGCTTCTGAGATGCTTCCATGGTGTCACCATCACACAGAGAGAACGGAACTCTGTCTCAAATTTCCAGCTGTGTTTCTAACATCTCCCTCAGACTATCTCGTAACATCACAATTACAACAAACAACTGGACTTGTGACTTCCTCTCCCAGCGGCTCACCTTCCCATCTAACCAAATTTTTTTTTTTTTTGCATTTTCAGAAAGAAAAATTTAAATCTCCAATTTCCTTGATCATCTGTATCCAATTAGTTACTCAGTCATGTTCCTTCTTTTGAAATCTCGTTTCATCCTCTTTCTTCTGCATTCCCACTGCCCTCCTCTCTGCTCTATCCTCCCCACCTCGCCCCCCCCCATCTTCCCCTCAACCCAGCCACTTGTCTTCCATTTCTCTTGATTCCACTCTTTCTGTTTACTGCCAGAAGATAGATTTTCCTAAGTAGGACTTCACTCTTGTTTCTCTGATTAAGATTCTATAATTCCTTCTCATCACTTCTGCTTCAAGATCAGATTCCTCACCTGGGTTTCTTCCTACACACTGTGGACTCAAGGCAGCAACCAAACTGACTTCCCACTTCTCTCCAAGTGTTCTGAGCTAGAATCTCAGGCACAGATGGGGAGGCAAAGATTAAAACGCTGATGCTCTATTTGAGAGGTGAAATCCAAGGCAACAGAGGAGAGGAGAACGCAGAGAGAAGGGGGAGATGTGACATAGAAGAGTAAGGCAGGAAATGCTGATTCTGCGCTGGATGAACCAGAGGAGCTCACGGGGGTCGGGTGGGGGCTTGGAAGGCATCTGACTGCCAGGCTTATCCGAGCAGAGAAGAGGATCCCGGGGCCTCCTGCAGGGACTGGTAGAGAGAAGCAGGAGGAATTCTCCGTCGCGCTCATTCGTCTTCTGTTTCTCATCAGTCGGAACTCCTAAGAAAAAGGCCCGTGCCTCTTCCGCCATGATCTTGGGCACAGGATGTAAGCTCAGTTCATGACTGGTTCCCCAGGTTTGGGGAGATGAGCTGGTGAAACAAAGATGGAGCGAGCAGCTGAAGGTCAGACGCCTCTTGTGCTGTGGTTCGTGTCAGCTGTTCTGTTCAGGTCGGTGGTCTTGGCCTTGGGCCTGTGGCCAAGCATCTGGGGTTCTCTAGGTTCCCACGCATCCTCCAAGCCCTGTCCTCCAGGTTCCTATGGATTCTGTGACCCCCACTCTTCCCACCCCACAAATATCTCCCCAATTACCTTGCCCTCTTTAAGGTGGCCAGAGTCAGCTTGCATTGCTTGTAACTGAGAGCTCTTTTAGCCCTAGTTGCTCACACTGCCTTTTGCCACCTGGGGATGTTTAGAAAACTTTGAGATGATTTACATGACATGTCAGAATAACGCAGGAACTGCACCAGTATTATTACATAGTGTTGAATGCATCAACATCATTGTCATTTTCAACAAGTATTTGTTTAATTTCAGACACTATGGCAAGTGTTAAGACAAAATAAAACAAGAGGGGGAAGAAATCGTTGTTTAATGTGAAAAATAAGTTAATAAAATTCACAGATCCATTAAAATGGAGATTGCATTACAAGGTACGCTGGTGGCACAAAGGAGCAAGCAGTCTGCGAGCATTGAAGCAATCACAGAAGGCTACCTGTGGGAGGGGATGTTTGAGTTGGGTCTTGAAGGATGGCTAGGAGTTCAATGAGAGGAAAAAGGAAGAGATGATGGGCATCCTAGCTGGAGGGAAATGCAGCTGAGCCCTGAAAAGATGGGATCAGTCAGTGGGATGTGAACAGTTTCCAGCAGGTCCTGAGATTGCTGGGCAATTCTGAAGGTCAACTTTAATGACTGTGGGCATGAGTTGAAGAGATCCTGGTCAAACTACACTGACTGGTGTAGTTCTCCAGTCTTGAGCAGCCATGATGCAGTCCTAGAACAGAAATTGAAGCAGAACACCTGGGAACACAGATGTAATGTCTCCTTTCAAGGTTCTTTAACACCTGGTAGCTGTTATTGCTATTGCTGTCATTATAGGTAGTAATTATGCCTAGTGGTCTATATTGTTTTCCAGATTTTACAGAGAAGAAACACCGAGAAGGTAAGTAATCTGTCCCAGAGTCAAATACCTCATGTGGTCCAGAAACACAATTCTAATTTTAGATCATTTGACTGTCCAGTATATGGTGTTGAATTAGCTACTACAATGACCAGAATTAACTACTTCCTGAATCCTATAAAAGATCTTTTAATGGATGGATACTGTCTGTTTCAGCCACAAATCCTATTTCTTAGTAACAGCGTCCTCCTAAAATTTGAATATTGTCTCTGCTGCCAGATCACTGCAAGGTGTCTAAGTCATTTGACTATCCCCTGGCTTCCTGATGAAAGGTACGTAGGGGTTGTGACAAAATAAGCAAAGATGAGAATCTGGGGGTAAACAAGGAGAAAAGAAAGGCTCTGGGAATGGAAAGTGCAGAATATTGAAGAATATCTGCCTCCACATGGAGTGAACAGGAGGAGAACTTAATAAAAACAGAAGGAAGCAACATAACAGTGATGGTTTATAAGCATCTTCTCCCAAACTAGGGCAGATGAGAATGACACATGACGAGTGTCTTCAGAAACACCATTTCCTGATGAAAATTACTACATACAAGATGGATAAACAAAATCTTACTGTACAGGACAGGGAACAATACTCAATATCCTGTGATAAAACATAAGGGGAAAGACTGTGAAAAAGCACATTTCTACAGGTATCACTGAGTCACCGGGCTGCACAGCAGAAATTAACACAGCATTGTCAATCAGCACTACTTCAATAAAATACATTTTAAAAGAAACGGACATCTATTTCCTAATTTTCAGATAATTTGTGTCCAGCTTTACCAAGTCACGTGTGTTGCTAACCTTGATTTCCAAACCTAACTTTCCCGTTGGAGGTTTTGTTGTTACAAATATCCAGCAGGCAGAGACACCCTGCAGAGTCTGGGGGACAAATGTTGTTTACATGTCCTTGTGAACAGCTGTCTCCCAGACACCCCCCAACACCAATTTGGCTTCTTCTTCCTCTGTGAGAGAAAAAAGATACTTGCAAAGTTCTCTAATGACCAATTCTCTGCCAAATTTTTTGAAAACAGATTCTCTTTGGGGTTTGCTGTACTGGTCCCTATTTTCCATTAACCTCTTTCTACTACTTGGTTTTCAGGAAGATATTTTTTTCTAGCTTGCCTTTCCCTTTGGAGTCATCTCCGCATCTTCCATGTAAATAAGAAGATAAAAATGGTTTATCTCTTCACGTGTGTCCCACGGCCTTTTATAAACCTGTGCTGACAAACTGGCCCATCTCCATGACAACAGCTGTGCAACATTGCTTCCTAATCTTCTGTTGATGGTGAGGAACACAGTCACTGAAGAAAATAATTATTGGATACTTACTTCATACTGGGCACTATGCTAAGAACCTTGCTTCTCATCTTTTGAGGTAGGTCTTCTATGTGTCCCCATTTTACAGATGAGGAGACAAAGGTCAAGAAGCTTAAATAATTTCCCAAAGCTCACTCAGTCAAGTAAATGTGGGAACTGTAATTTGTTCCTGTATTTTTTTTAACCATGATTGTTTGTGTATGAGATTGCTGTGAAAGTCTATTTAAATGCATTTTTTAAGCCATGCTTTGAAAACTCAGATTTGCAATTTTAAAACACTATAAGTATTTTAAGAAATCATTAAAGCACGGTCCTTCTCCCGAAGTTTGCTCAAACTTGCATCCCTTGAGCCAGTGATGCTATCCAACCATTTCATCCTCTGTTGTCCCATTCTCTTTTGCCTTCAATCTTTCCCAGCATCAGGATCTTTTCTAGTGAGTCAGCCCTTTGCATCAGGTGGCCAAAGATTTGGAGCCTCTAGAAAGTATTTCAGCCTCTCGAAGCCTCTCGAAGCCTCTCGAATTCCTGGACTCGTGGTCCCATTCTCCTGTCTTTCAAAGTTGTCTTTGGCAGGGTGGGTTTCTGTCACACTGAATTTCTCTGACTCCCTTGGCCCAGCTATTTCACTCACAAGGACTTCTGGGAGCACTCTGGGCTCAGCCAGAAAAATTGACAAAAATTGCCTCATCTCAAGATCTTTATTTATACAGAGAAATGCATGTATCCTAAATCTGTATAACAGAATGAATTTTGGTAGAGGTTTGTAGCCATAAAACCAACATGCCAATCAGGATACAGAACATTTCTATGACCACAGACTCCTTTTTTGTCTTTTTCCAGTCAATCTTCACTCTCTCCACAGGCAACCACTGTTTTCCGTTGATTAGTTTTGTCTGTTGATAAACATCACAGAAACTGACTCTTTTGTGTCAGTTCTCTTTTTCTTTCACTTAGTATCAGTTCAGTTCAGTCGTTCAGTCATTTCCAACTCTTTGCGACCCCATGAACCGCAGCAGGGCCAGGCCTCCCTGTCCATCACCAACTCCTGGAGTCCACCCAAACCCATGTCTATAGAGTCGGTGATGCCATCCAACCATCTCATCCTCTGTCGTCCCCTTCTCCTCCTGCCTTCAATCTTTCCCAGCATCAGGGTCTTTTTAAATGAGTCAGCTCTTTATATCAGGTGGCCAAAGTATTGGAGTTTCAGCTTCAAAATCAGTCCTACCAATGAACACCCAGGACTGATCTCCTTTAGGACGGACTGGTTGGATCTCCTTGCAGTCCAAGGGACTCTCAAGAGTCTTCTTCAACACCACAGTTCAAAAGCATCAATTCTTCAGCACTCAGCCTTCTTTATATTCCAACTCTCGCATCCATACATGACCACTGGTAAAACCATAGCGTTGACTAGATAGACCTTTGTTGACAAAGTAATATCTCTGCTTTTTAATATGCTATCTAGGTTGGTCATAACTTTCCTTCCAAGGAGTAAGCGTCTTTTAATTTCATGGCTGCAATCACCATCTGCAGTGATTTTGGAGCCCCCCAAAACTAAAGTCTGACACTGTTTCCCCATCTATTTGCCATGAAGTGATGGGACTGGATGCCGTGATCTTATGTTTTCTGAATGTTGAGCTTTAAGCCAACTTTTTCACTCTCTTCTTTCACTTTCATCAAGAGGCTCTTTAGTTCTTCTTCACTTTCTGCTCTAAGGGTGGTGTCATCTGCATATCTGAGGTGATTGATATTTCTCACGGCAATCTTGATTCCAGCTTGTGCTTCCTCCAGCCCAGTGTTTCTCATGATGTACTCTGCATAGAAGTTAAATAAGCAAGGCACTCCTTTTTCTATTTGGAACCAGTCTGTTGTTCCATGTCCAGTTCTAACTGTTGCCTCCTGACCTGCATACAGGTTTCTCAAGAGGCAGGTCAGGTGGTCTGGTATTCCCATCTTTTTCAGAATTTTCCACAGTTTATTGTGATTCACACAGTCAAAGGCTTTGGCATAGTCAATAAAGCAGAAATAGATGTTTTTCTGGAGCTCTCTTGCTTTTTCCATGATCCAGCGGATGTTGGCAATTTGATCTCTGGTTCCTCTGCCTTTTCTAAAACCAGCTTGAACATTTTTCAAATTCATTCATGTTGTGTGAATCAGTGGCTCATTCTGTCTTATTGCCAAGTTTATTCCACTGCAAACATTTGCAAACATTCCATCCAACATTTTATTTTAATTTTTCAAAAGTCTTTATTGAATTGTTAAAATATTGCTTCTGTTTTATGTTTTGGTATTTTGGCCAAGAGATGTGTGAGATCTTAACTTCCTGACCAGGGATTGAACTTGTACCCCCAACATTGGTAGGTGAAGTCTTAATCACTGGTCTGCCAGGGAAGTCCCAAAATATTTGATATTTAAAAATTCATTCTTCTGGTGATGGACACGTGGCTTGGTTCCAGTTTGGGGCTATGAATGAATAAATAAAGTTATTGTAAAAATCCTCACTTAATCACATCTGAGACTTTTCATGCACAACGTACTCCAAGGATCCAGCCATTAGGATATGCACATCTCTGTTGTTTTTCAGTGGCTCACTCGTGTCTGACTCTGAGACCCCAAGGACTGCAGCACACCAGGCTTCCCTGTCATTCACCATATCTTGGAGCTTGCTCAGACTCATGTCCACTGAGCTGGTGATGCCATCCAACCATCTAATCCTCTGCTGCCCCCTTCTTTTCCTGCCCTCAATCTTTTCCATCATCAGGGTCTTTTCCAATGAGTTGGCTCCTTGCATCAGGTGGCAAAGTATTGGAGCTTCAGCTTCAGCATCAGTCCTTCCAATGAATATTCAGGGTTGATTTCCTTTAGGATTGACTGGTTTGATCTCTTTGCAGTCCAAGGGACTCTTAAGAGTCTTCTCCAACATCTCTGGGGTGACATCATTCTGCCTCCATCCCTAAACTGCTACTCTGTTTACTGGACCATCCACCCTTCACTCTTGCCGAAAGCTTAGTCTCCTAATCACCTTATTTCTGCCATGGGACTTTAAGCAGCTTAGTTTATACTCAGCCTCTTTAGCTTTGTCCTGGCCCAGAGTCTGACACCCTAACCCAATTTTAGTGATCAACCTCTTGCCTCTTTCCTGGTAATCACATCCCCCACTTTATACTCCAGCTTGGTACCCGGATCCTGGTATGATGTTTCTGTGTCCCAGTCCCTGCCTGGGATCTCAATCCCTTTAGAACTAAAGGACAGTCTTGCTTACCCCAACCTCCAGAGAAATGGTCCTGGCCCATGCTCTGGGCCTCACTGGCTGGGTTCCTGCCACATGGCTGGCTGTCCTCGCAGGAAAACATCTGCCAGGCTATGCTTCTTCTTCCTGTCTGTGATCACACTTCTCTGAGACCGGCTCCTGTAGCATGCCCAGCCATGACAAGACTCGGATCATCTTCTCTGTAGGAGCCATCCAGTCTAGCCCAGGGTGTCTCAAATGTTGTTGCATGTTGGGCTCACCTGGAGAGCCTTAAAATATCTTAATGTCCAGACTCCTCCCCGTACCAACAGAATCTGAATCTCGGGGGATAGAAACGAACAATAGTATCTTTTCAAATTTCTCCATCGATTCCGATGTGCAGGCAAGATCAAGGACAAGCAAGCCAGGAGCTTCTGTTCAAGGTGCACTCTGCCTACCAGCAGCATGAGCATCACCTAGGAGTTTGTTAGAGATACAGAAATTCAGCCTGCAAGCGCAGCCCTGCACTGGAATCAGTATTTTAACGTGATCCCCCAAGCGGTTCTGAAAGCTCTGATCTGGCCCATCCCTCTCTGCCTGAACTCTTTTGTTTCTGAAAATGTTCATAATCAAGCTGGGTTTTTTCTTCTTGTAATTGAAAAATATAGTCGTATTATAGAAAAATTGAAATAATATTCCATCTTTCTTGAGCATTTACCATAAGAAGGCAATGGCACCCCACTCCAGTACTCTTGCCTAGAAAATCCCATGGACGGAAGAGCCTGGTGGGCTGCAGTCCATGGGGTCGCTAAGAGTCGGACACGACTGAGCGACTTCCCTTTCACTTTTCACTTTGATGCGTTGGAGAAGGAAATGGCAACCCACTCCATTGTTCTTGCTTGGAGAATCCCAGGGACGGGGGAGCCTGGTGGGCTGCTGTCTATGGGGTCGCACAGAGTCGGACACGACTGAGGCGACTTAGCAGCAGCAGCAGCAGCAGGCAGAGTGCTGGTGACTGGCAGACATTGGCTCATTGAATCCTTATGAATAAATTTCTCAGGCAAAACCTTCCCAAACTGCCAGACAAGGGCTTGGTCTCGAATTCCTTACCTCAGTGACCCTTTAATAAACTTATTAAATTTATTATTTTAGGTTACATTTTTTTCCTGCCTTAACTGCCAGACAATGTTTGACAGAGATGAGAACCTGTCTTGGTTAGAGGTGAAGCCATAGAACCTGATAACTAACAGGGACTAAAAAAATATTTGTTGAATGCATGAAGTTGGAACTATTATTATTTCTACGTTACAGATGAGGAAACTTGCCCAAGATACCATTTCTAGAAAGTGAGGGGGAAGAATGGGAGCCATCTATGAGGCTGGCCCAAGTTCTTTATCACATGAACAACATGCGACCCCCTGCGTGCACTCTTATCAGCTGAACACAACTATTTTCTTCTGCATCCTCCCTTCTAGTATCTTGTTTATACATGTGTTTATTTTATATAATTACAACCAGGACTCCCATATTAACTGGAATTTTGCTTTTATTACTTTCAGTGTTTTTTGGTAACTTCTAAGTCTCATACTTTAAAAATGGGCACCTAACAGCTTGGTGACTGCAGCCCTAAAATTAAAAGACGCTTACTCCTTGGAAGGAAAGTTATGACCAACCTAGATAGCATATTGAAAAGCAGAGACATTACTTTGCCAACAAAGGTCTGTCTAGTCAAGGTTATGGTTTTTCCAGTAGTCATGTATGGATGTGAGAGTTGGACTGTGAAGAAGGCTGAGCGCCAAAGAATTGATGCTTTTGAACTGTGGTGTTGGAGAAGACTCTTGAAAGTCCCTTGGACTGCAAGGAGATCCAACCAGGCCATTCTGAAGGAGATCAGCCCTGGGATTTCTTTGGAAGGAATGATGCTAAAGCTGAAGCTCCAGTACTTTAGCCACCTCATGTGAAGAGTTGACTCATTGGAAAAGACTCTGATGGTGGGAGGGATTGGGGGCAGGAGGAGAAGGGGATGACCGAGGATGAGATGGCTGGATGGCATCACTGACTCGATGGGCATGAGTCTGAGTGAACTCTGGGAGTTGGTGATGGACAGGGAGGCCTGGCGTGCTGCGATTCATGGGGTCAGCAAGAGTCGGACACGACTGAGAGACTGAACTGAACTGAACAACTTTTCGTGTCATGTACTGTAAATTATTAACCACTTAACTCTTGCTTAGCATTTAGGCATTTTCGTTGCTCATTATTTACAGGTGACATTGGAGGCAGCATCTTTGTGTGTCTTGTTGAGCTGAATTTCTGCTTTCTCACAAACCATGAATATTCTTACATCATTTTCACCTTGAACAGGCCACCCTTGCCCTTCCATGGTGCTGTAGCTAATTTAGATATTTCCAAGCCTGCTGAGCTTCTTGATGAAAGTGGCTAAAGAGGCTAAAGAGCCTCTTGATGAAAGTGAAAGAGGAGAGTGAAAAAGTTGGCTCAAAGCTCAACATTCAGAAAACGAAGATCATGGCATCTGGTCCCATCACTTCATGGCAAATAGATGGCGAAACAATAGAAACAGTGACAGACTTGGCTTTTTTGGGCTCCAAGATCACTGCAGATGGTGACTGCAGCCATGAAATTAAAAGATGCTTGCTCCTTGGAAGAAAAGCTACAACCAGCCTAGACAGCATAATAAAAAGCAGACATTACTTTGCCAACAAAGGTTCGTCTAGTCAAAGCTATGGTTTTCCCGGTAGTCATGTATGGATGTGAGAGTTGGACTGTGAAGAAAGCTGAGCGCCGAAGAATTGATGCTTTTGAACTGTGGTGTTGGAGAAGACTCTTGAGAGTCCCTTGGACTGCAAGGAGAGCCAACCAGTCCATCCTAAAGGAAATCAGTCCTGAATATTCATTGGAAGGACTGATGCTAACGCTGAAACTTCAATACTTTGGCCACTCGATGAGAAGAACTGACTAACTAGAAAAGACACTGATGCTGGGAAAGATTGAGGGCAGGAGGAGAAGGGGATGATAGAGGATGAGATGGTTGGATGGCATCACCGACTCAATGGACATGACTTTAAGCAAGCTCTGGGAGTTGGTGATGGACAGGGAAGCCTGGCGCGCTGCAGTCCATGGTGTCACAAAGAGTTGGACTTGACTGAGTAACTGAACTGAACCTAAGCTTGCTGAAGAATGGGAAAACTGGTAGTGAAGGGGAATTGTGACATTTTTTCTATTCACACTTACCCAAGCTTGTTCATTACAGTGGCTTCTGAAATTCTTCTTTCACTGAAATCTTTCTGCTTAATTTTGAGCAGGGACAAATTGGGCCAACTTGGTGACTTTGGACACTTCGCATGCACTCCTCAAATGTGCTGACCCTTTGTTTCTCTAAATCAGGAGCCTGAGTTCCCTGTTTGCAGTTAGGGTCTGAAGTCCAGACAGAACTTCTAGGTACCCGGGATACGGGGGTACAGATATGATTCTGTTGTTGCCTTTCAGTTCATCCTCCAGGGTCTCAGGGCAGCAACCAGAGAACTCTGGACCAGAAATCAGCTCTGAGGCTGGCTCTACACCAGACATTTGCTGACATTGAGACCTTCACCTCCTGAATTCATTTCCTCACCTCTTCACACAAGGGTAACTAACTACTGCCTTTCAGAAACTGGGAAGATCACACCAGCTAATCAGCATGGATGCTCTTGAGACTCAAAAAGATGTGTCTGCCCATGTATAATGTGCATGCAAAGTTATTTTGGTACAGAAATACTTATAATTCTAAATTTTAACATTAAATGCTTAATACTGGATCACTTGCTAAACACTGGACTTAATCACTGATTTGTTACTTAAATACTTTAATACTTTACTACTTCAATGCTTTAATAGTTAAGAATCTCTGTGTTTTAAATTTAGTACTGTGATGACTACCTTCTCATCCTTTATAAAGGGCCAATTCTACCCTCTTGTTCTGTATTTCTATGCTTAAAAGTAATAATAATTGCTAGTATTATAGTGATATTTTATTCATTAAACGTTGAAGGAAATGTCTTGAGAAAAACTAGAATTGGTAAGGTTGTCACATTGATTGACACAACTAAAATATAACTATCTCCCTATCAGGCAAAAAAAGAAAAAAGACATTTATGAGAGTGTAGGCCTTAATAAGTCACTTACTTTATCTCACCTGTTTATATTGTGAGAAAGCAAGATCTACAAAGTGTTATGAATACTTTCAATAGAAAAAAAAAAATCAGAGGAAATTAAAAATTCTTTAACAGGGACCAGATGTATTTTTTTAAAAGGAACAAAGCAGTTGAGATATCCTATTAAGACTTAACTCCCTTCTCCCCGCTCCCCCATAAGATTTTCTCGAAATGTAAAGGTATGCGAATGATAATAATGATAATAATTAAATCCAAGCGACCTTTCTTGTCTTAGACAAAGTGGGAAGCGAATTACTACTCCTTTTTAGAAAAGGCTTCACAAACCCTCTGCCAACAGCAGAGGGAGTAAGCTGGTAGTTACGAGCTCCAGTCCCTTCCTGGGAGGCCCAAGCCACCCCTTGGGGGCCAGAGATGCGGGTCAGTGAGCCAGGGGTCCCATCCTGGGGGCGAGCCTGACCCCCCGCCCCGCGTGCGGCGGTCTCCGTGACGGCTGCTCGGGGGTCCCGGCTCCGGGCTCGGCCGCACGGCCCCCGCGGGGCGGTAAGGGTCAGCTAGGTGAATGCTTTCTCGGAATCTACCGCCCAAGCCTGCAGATCTGCCCCCCACCCCCGCTCCTCCTCCAGTCACTTTCTCCGTCTGGCCCCTCAACTCGGAGCCCGCGAGGGCGCGGCGACCCTCACCCCCGAGTTAGGGATGGCTCAGGCTGTTTCCCCTCGTGCGAGAGAGGGGACCTATGGCGGGGAGTAGTCTTACAGGAGAGAGAATCTATGTGGGGAGGGGTCTCGCAGGGAGGGGTCTCGGATCGGGGGAGGTCTCCTCTGGGAGGGGTCTCCGGGCAGGGGGGAGGGTCTCCCGCGAGGGATGCAGGCGGTGGGCGGGGCCGGGCTCCGCGGAGGTCGGCGGGGGTGTGTCCGAGGGGCCGGCGGGCAGCGCAGTCTAGCCCTCGGCCGAGTTCCCCGCGCGCGGTCGCCGCTTTCAACCCGGAGCTACCCGAGCGCGGCGGCAAGATGCGTGACGGCGGCGTGGGGCTGGCGCTCCTGGCCTCGCTGCTCTGGGTCTCCGCGCAGGGCCAGCAGAGAGGTGAGCCCGGGTCGCGTCTGGGTCCCCAGGCGGCGGGGGGCTGCGGGACAAAGCCCCACGCCTGGCCGCCCCGAGGTCGGTGCGCGCATCCGCCTTCACCCCCGGCCGGGGATCCGACACGTGGGTCTCCCGCGGGGCCCCTGGAAAGGTCGCCGGGCAGGCGGGAGAGGGGTGGGGGCGCACTCCAGACGGATGCGGCCCCCTCCTCGGCGCCTCGGGCTCTGAGTCCCCGGGTCGCCAAAGACGCGGGGGCCCCAGTGGAGAGCCGCGCGGGCCTGGCTGTCGGTCCGGGCCGCGGTGGGCAGGCGGGCGGGGAATGAATGGGAAAGGCGTCTGCGGAGCAGGCTTACCGTCAGGCGGCAGAAAGCCGGTAGTCCGAGGCCTTGCAAAGTGGGGTCCCCGGGTCACTCACGGAGGTTGGGCGCGCGGGAAGCGCACGGGGAGGCACAGACTTGGGGACCCGCTGCGGGCGCCTCCCAGCCACGCTGGGTGCAGGCCCCGAGGTGGCCGAACCGGCCGTTCCGCGCCCAGGGTAGACCGCGGTCACTTAGGGGTGAGGGAGATCGGGCTCGGATGCCTGGCAACCTCGCCGGGCAGGGTTGGCCCAGAACAGAGATCCGCGGCCAACTTTCAAAGCGTCTGTCACTGCTCGGGAGGACGAGAAGCCCTCCTCTCCTTTCTGCGGACACTGGTGCCCCGCTCTCCCCAGAAACTAAGCCTTCAGGGCGCCGCTTGTTGGCTAGGAGGTCACGGATACTTCTTGAAAACGTCTATGCATGCAACCCGTGACCCCCCCACCCCCACCCCCCGCACACTCCCAAAGATACACGTGTTATTCAAAACGCAGGAAGGAGCAGGTCAAAAGTAAGGAGGCGGAGCGCACAGCACCCGCGTGGGAAAGATGCGTGTTTGGCCTCGTGCCCAGCTGTGCTCCCTGCAGCTAAGGGACCGTCCCTTTTTAACGGGCGCATTCGCGGGCAACGCGCTGGACTGGAGCAGGCGACCGGGCTTTGAATGGCTGCGAGTCCTCTCCGCGCGCGGCCGGGCAGGGATGCAGGGAATTTGCATAGTTAGCCTGCAAAGAAAGGGGCCGGCCTTGCGGGAGAGCGGGCTGCGACTCTGCAAGCTGAACGCCTTTCTCTCGCATTGCTGACAGTGAAAAGCCTGGTTTCCCACAGGCTGGAGGGAGAGCAGCTGGACTCAGCTTTATTGTTCTAAGAATTGAAAGTCCTGGTCTAGGGAGATGCCCGGAATGTTTTCCGCGCCCCTCCGGGCGCAGCACTTGGCCCTGGCGGCTGTGAATGGTGTTTGGAGAAAGTGGGACCCCGTGGGGCTTTCCTGCTTTAAGATGCTACGGAAAACCACCCACAGCGGGAGGGCCTTTGAATCTGTCACACTGCCTTCCAGATTTGCAACCCCCACTCCATCAACCATCAATCTTTACAGGCGCCTTTGAGGGAGTTTGACTTTTTAAAATGCAATTTGGGGTCCCATGTATATAGCCTGAATGACCAGTGAAATAGTATCATTAGCTCATAATACAATAATAAAATAATTCTGACTAGCATCATCAGTGAACTAGTTATCTGGTACTCATATATATATATATATATTTAGAACAATCATCTGTTAGCTTTTAGATTATTAGGAATTTTTTTTTTTTTTTAATGTGGATGATTTTTAAAGTCTTTTTTGAATTTGTTACAACATTGCTCCTGTTTTATGTTTTGGTGTTTTGGCCAAGAGGCATGTGGGATCTTAGTTCCCCAACCAGGGTTAGAACCCACAGCCCCTGCACTGGAAGGCAAAGTCTTAACCACTAGACCACCAGGGAAGTCCCTTATTAAGAATCCTTTATCCTTTCACAGTCTCTTCGGATTACTGTTACTTCTCTGGTGGCTCAGTGGTAAAGAATCCCCTGGCAGTGTAGGAGACAGAGGGCTCTATCCCTGGGTTGGGAAAATCCCCTGGAGGAGGGGATGGCAACCCACTCCAGTATTCTTGCCTGGGAAGTTTCATGAACAGAGGTGCTGGCAGGCTACACTCCATGGGAGTCCAAAGAGTTGGACACGACTGAGCGGTCAGGCACAGACTGAACTACTGTACACCTCATGATATGTGGCCCAATAACTCAGTTTCTTTGAGATACAACCTATGTAAAGTGAGCTATTCCTAGAAGTGCAAAATACTAGGTGGTACCTTTCTAACAATAATGTTAAGTCCACAGCTGGCAATTACATGGAATTACAGTTGCTTCACAGGTGAGTTCATCAAATCTTGTTATGAGCTGTTTTTCTTTTCTAAGTAAAAGTAGACAATTCCAAGGATAAAGGAAAAACTCTCTTCTATGACTAGAGGAAATTTTCTTCATTCTCATAAAGGGTGTAGTATTCAAATTGAGCATATATGTGCTGCCCAGCAAAGCGCGTGCCCGAATGGCTTTTAAAGGTGCATTTTTCTTCCCTGTAACTGTATTTCCCAAGTAAGGGCCAAGAAAAAAAAAAACTAATTTTAGCAGTTGGAAACAAGGTTAGTGTAATGAAAACATCACTGCCTACCTCCTATGTATCCCAGACTTTGACCCATTCCTTTTTTCTCTTCCACTTTTCCAGACGTTAAATATAGAGCAGACATCTGTAGTTAATATAGCATGATGGAGAATTCAGATGCAACAAGGATAGGAAATAAACACATGCTGTTCCTTGGTGCTTTGCGCCACTCTTAGAATCACCAGTATTGTAACGTGTTTACATGACCACTTATTTCAAGGTAATCATCTTTGAGACACGATTCTACAATTTTAGAATAACTCTTTCATAAAGTTCTGTAAGTACTCATTATCATCTACAGTAAGTTTTATGGGGGGAATAACAGGATATGCCTTTAAGCTTTAGATGCTTTACTCTTTGGCTTTATAAGCTGTGGGAACTTGGGCAAGTTACTTAACCTCCCTGTGCTTTGGTTTCGCTATCTGTTAATGGGAGTAGTCACGGTGTCTCCTTGGAAAGACTGTTCATGATGGAATGAAAAGTGCTTAGAACAATGCCTAACCCGGGGGGTAGCCCTCAATAAACACCATCTAAGCATCGTTATTACTATTTGGGGCATGACTGCATGCAGATATAGAATATCACTTCCCCGCTATAGTCTCAAATTTAGAGTCTGGTTTTGGAGTCAACTTGAATTCACACACCAGCCCTGTTGCTTTGATGAGCCGTGAGGCTGATTAAGTATCTCGGCGGCTCTGGATGTCAGTCTGCCCGATTTGCGAGACGGAGAGGACTGATGAGACGCAGTAACACAGGAGAATGTTGGCCGAGCGTTGGGTGTGTCAGCAGCCCGGGCGTGTGGTCCACGGCACTGGTCCATCTTGGCACCTGCACTGCATCCTCCCCAGCCTGGATCCACCTTCACTTGGGCGCCAAGACCTACTGACTTGACTTCCTGAAAACCTGTGCAGTCCATCTCCGTTATTTTGTCTCCACTGCTGACGAGGCTCAGGAACTGTTTGTCTTTCCCATGAAATGTTGTGATGGTTCCCCCACTGGGTCTCCCTCCTCCCCTGCTCTCCCTCCTCAGCACCATCACCATCATGATTTTTCTAGAAACACCACCCTATGGGCTAGGACTAAGACCTCCCAAACTCCTCATAATGCACACACAAAAATGACGTTGGAGCATCCGATGGGACCAAAGGAGGAGTCTGGGATCCACTGGCCCAGAGCTCCGGGGCGTTACCTGGGACCTCCGTGCCCCTGTTCATAGTGACATGAGATGTTCAGTGCTGGACAGGCCTCCCATTTGGGGCCTAAGCCCTGCAGAAACCTTCCTGATCCCGTCATTGCTGAAGTATTTATGACATGCCCTTCCCTGGACTGCTGGTGCTCTGGCCACTCATTGCTATTGTTGTCCTTATCTTGGTGGCTAAGCCAGTGGCTGGGTGATCGGTCTCACCCCTTGACCTGAACTTCCTGAGGGTAGGGGCTGTTTTATTCCCATCTTCGTGTCTGTCCATTCAAGTGTGCTCAGTTGCTCAGTCATGTCTGACTCTTTGTGACCCCATAGACTAGCCCGCCAGGCTCCTCTGTCCATGGAAGTTTCTAGGCAAGAATACTGGAGTGGGTTGCCATTTACTTTGCTTTGCCAATGTTCCTGGTGGTTACTAGCCACCTGTCTTGTTGAGTCACATTGACATTAATATCTTTATTTATGAATCAGTTCAGTTCAGTCGCTCAGTCGTGTCTGACTCTTTGCGACCCAATGAAACACAACACGCCAGGCCTCCCTGTCCATCACCAACTCCCGGAGGTCACTCAGACTCACACCCATCGAGTCAGTGATGCCATCTAGCCATCTCATCCTCTGTCATCCCCTTCTCCTCCTGCCCCCAGTCCCTCCCAGCATCAGACTCTTTTCCAATGAGTCAACTCTTCGCATGAGGTGGCCAAAGTACTGGAGCTTCAGCTTTAGCATCAGTCCTTCCAAAGAAATCCCAGGGCCAATCTCTTTCAGAATGGACTGGTTGGATCTCCTTGCAGTCCAAGGGACTCTCAAGAGTCTTCTCCAACACCACAGTTCAAAACCATCAATTCTTCGGTGCTCAGCCTTCTTCACAGTCCAACTCTCACATCCATACATGACCACTGGAAAAACCATAGCCTTGACTAGATGGACCTTAGTCGTCAAAGTAATATCTCTGCGTTTGAATATGCTATCTAGGTTGCTCATAACTCTTCTTCCAAGGAGTAAGCGTCTTTTAATTTCATGGCTGCAGTCACCATCTACAGTGATTTTGGAGNCAGACTCTTTTCCAATGAGTCAACTCTTCGCATGAGGTGGCCAAAGTACTGGAGCTTCAGCTTTAGCATCAGTCCTTCCAAAGAAATCCCAGGGCCAATCTCTTTCAGAATGGACTGGTTGGATCTCCTTGCAGTCCAAGGGACTCTCAAGAGTCTTCTCCAACACCACAGTTCAAAACCATCAATTCTTCGGTGCTCAGCCTTCTTCACAGTCCAACTCTCACATCCATACATGACCACTGGAAAAACCATAGCCTTGACTAGATGGACCTTAGTCGTCAAAGTAATATCTCTGCGTTTGAATATGCTATCTAGGTTGCTCATAACTTTTCTTCCAAGGAGTAAGCGTCTTTTAATTTCATGGCTGCAGTCACCATCTGCAGTGATTTTGGAGCCCCCCAAAATAAAGTCTGACACAGTTTCCACTGTTTCCCTGGCGATGGGACCAGATGCCATGATCTTCGTTTTCTGAATGTTGAGCTTTAAGCCAACTTTTTCACTCTCCTCTTCCACTTTCATCAAGAGGCTCTTTAGCTCCTCTTCACTTTCTGCCATAAGGGTGGTGTCATCTGCATATCTGAGGTTATTGACATTTCTCCGAGCAATCTTGAATCAATTTATGAATCAAGTAATTTCAAAAAATAGTTTTGAGTAGGCAATCTATGGTCGTGGTACAACATTAAAAAAAAAACAAAAACTCAAAAGGTGTATTGAAAAAGGTTAAGTCACCTACTTTTGAGGCAACTACTATTTCTAGTTTCTTGAGTGTCTTCCCTTAGATGTCTCTTCATGTAACTCTTAAAAGCGAGCTACTTCACAAAAACCTACTTCCTCCTGAGCACTTCCTAATAGAATAAAGAAGATACGGATTATTTTCTGACAAAACAGGAGACACTCTTCCCATCCCCACCTCCACTGCCCTCCCTCTCTCCTACTTCTTCAATATCTCCACTGCTGGATGCTAAATGCATCACTAATACACATATTACATAATACACATAATACACATATGCACCTGTCAACTTTTCACTTTCCAACTGTCCCTTTCAACATGGCCTTTCACAGAAGGTATTAGAGCCTTGTTTCCTCGATCTTTTGGATTTAAAAACTATAGCTCATTGATAGATTGCTTGACACTGCAGTCCTTCTGAAAGTATTGCTCATCGTAGCCTTCATGGGCCATTCCTGGAGCCATAAATAAGTTTTAAAAATAAATTTAGGTGATTTGTGATGTGGAGAGGTTAAGTCTGCGAAGAATACTATTAGAAGTTATGGATAGCATGTTTATTTTTCTAAAAATTTTGGTTTATTGCTGGAACATCTATGGTAGACACAGGAAAAGTTATTTTTTCAAAATACTTCCTGCACCCTGCATACGAAGCTAAGTGGAGATAACTAGAGAGAACTCCTGCTCGGAGATCTTAGCTGAAGTTGTTAGTGATATTCCTCAGGAATGTTAGGGTGAACAAGATAAGCCATAGTTTCTCTAGCAGGGTGTATGTAGCCTACTTACATGCTTGCAAATAATTCTTTTACTTTTTTTTAATTGCTAAAATACTAATGTGTATCCATGAACAGTTGAGTAAATAAATGCATTTCAAAATTAATGGGGGGTGGGGCGGGAAACTCCCTTATTGAAGTAATTTAGATAAGGTCGCGAACTTGGGTTCTGTTGGGACATGCCTGCCAGGGAGCTATTTCAGAGTGAAATGCCACACTTCGGCTAGGTTCGTTGCATTTCACGTCCTCTATACTGAGGATGACAGCCAGCGCCCAGAGTAACCCTTCCCCCAAGAGCCTTTGTTTTCTCAGGGCTGGATGGTGAGGGCTTTCTTTGGGACAGCTTGCTCCCATTTTGTGTCTTGCTTGGAGGCAGGAGATAGAGAAAAGGAGCAGGGAGATTCCAGACCAGCGTGGGGGATAGCTTTCTGCCTAGGTGAGCATTTACTTCAGAGGTTAATCCAGAAACGATGCCGTGGAGACACATCAGATCCTATTTTCAGCCTGTGTGTTTTTTTTTTTCTCCCCCTTTTTTGATTCAGCCATCTGAAGCCTGAATCTCTTCATTCCTGAACTTATCTTTGAAGTCTGATCTGGCCCAGCGGGCAGTGTAACTTGTGCCAGAGAGCCTCCTGTCTTGCTGGTGGGAATGTCAGGTTCAGAAGTGTTTCTGGGAAGTGCCCATCTTTTCCCATTCCCTGAAATATTTCCTGCATTTTGTTTCAGTGTTCTGTAACTTCCTGCCAGAGCCTCAGGAAACTCTACAATGTTAAAGAAGATGCTGAAGTTGAGCAGATCCTGTTTAGTTAAGAGGGGACATTTAGAAAGGAGAAGACCTCACCCCAGGACACTGATTATTGTACATCCTACATTTAAATGTCTTCTAATCTCTTTGTCATGGCAGGATTTTACTCAACAAAAGTGATTATCTTGTTATCTCAGGCCCAGCACATGAATTCTTTCCTGCTCCAAAGACTACTTTTCCTGTTTCTCCCAGTTGATGGCATTCTTTTGGTCACCTTGGTTTCATCTTCCATTCCTTTCTTTTCTTTTTTCTGTATTATCCTTATCCAAATCGTCTCTCTCCATTTTTTTTTCTTCCTTTAAAAAGGTGCCTGGGAACTTTCTCGGTGATCCAGTGGTGAAGACTCTGTCTCCCAATGCAGGGGGTGCAGGTTCAATGCCTGATCAGGGAACTGAGGTCCCTAGTGTGTTCGTGTCATGTCTGACTCTTTGCCACCTCGTGGACTGTACCCACCAGAATCCTCTGTCCGTGGGAATCTCCAGGCAAGAACATAGAGTGGGTTGCCATTCCCTTCTCCAGGAGATCCCCCTGACCCAGGGATCAAACCCAGGCCTCCTGCATTGCAGGCAGATTCTTTACCACTGAGCTACCAGGGAACCGCATAGTGCCTAAGGTGCAGCCAAACATTAAATAAGTCTAAAAGGTCCCTGATTTTTTGGCCTCTGTTCCTCTTTATGACACTGCAGATGGTCACTGGCTGTTGAGACGACCATCACGTGAGGGAGTCAGGACTTCTGGTAGGACGGAAACCTTATTCCTGTTTGGATGCCAGAGGTGGAAGGAATTTTACAACCAGCCTTCAAGAAGGGCCTTTTGGGATTCTAATTTAAATAGCTGTTTCCAGAACTATTCTTTGCCACTTGGCTGTCTATTGAACTATTCTCTTGCCACTTTCCTGTCCCAGTTGCTCTGTCCAGTGGTGGGCACTCTTTCCCATCCTCAAAATTCCCATTCTCCATCCTTCAGCCCCTTCCTTCTAAATCTCCAGCTCCGGCATTTCTGTCTATGTTTTTCTCCACAATCTAGTTTTTCCAGCTCTTTACACCTCTGCCCTGACTTTGTGGCTATATTTTTGTTCACTCTAGAAGTTTAGAGGTGTGAGAGTTTGAGATATTCATGAACTTGTGAAATGTCCTTGGGAAATCCACTGCTCTTGTTGTAAGGGAGCTGGCATAAAGTCCTTGATACCTTCTTGGGCTATGGAGCAGTGTTTTCTTGTGGGATTGTTGTCATTTCTAGTCAGGTTTTCCCCTTTTTTCCCTTGTATCTGCCTATTCATTTACCTGCTCAGCTTCATGG
Organism: Neotragus moschatus; assembly: GCA_006410615.1. NCBI lineage: Eukaryota > Metazoa > Chordata > Mammalia > Artiodactyla > Bovidae > Neotragus > Neotragus moschatus. The sequence continues at coordinate 4,205,370 of SJYA01003091.1, read as the reverse complement.
ACTGAACATGTAGTGGGTCCTCCACCAGCCAGGCCCCAAGTCAGGATGTGTCCCGTGGTCCTGTTCTCAGCGGTTTTCCTCATTTTGATTCCAAGTGGACATTCTTGATGGAGGAAGTCCAAGGGTATATCTAGAAAGAAATGTTCTCTGTGAGAAACTATGGTGGAGGAATGGTTGGGAGATTTAAGTAGCACCAGTGGAAATTAGTGTCTATATTTTGCTTGCTTCCAGTCACATAAATTCGTGTTGCAATCAACCGCAGCCCAGTGGTAGGTGAGGAATGGGGAGGCAGGGGAATTGAGCTCCTGGTGGCTTCCTCACCAAACTTCCTGTTGGGTGACATCTACTCCTCCAGGCTTCTTTTCTGTCATGGAAACACACAGCTCACCTGTTTGGTGACTCCTCTGAGCCCTCACAGAGAGGGTACAGTTAATACAGACATTTTCTCTTTGGGCTGCACGTTTGATTTTAATCACATCAATGTGGAGGCCCCAGCCCCAGGGATTACAGTTTCTGCGGTCTCAGGTGAGTATTAGTCATTTGCATTTTTAGGAGATCTTTTCAGTGTTTGGCTTATGACTTCCCTCCTAGTTCCACCAGCAAAATAAGAGCCATTCTTCCTTCTACATCCCCAGCACCCACCTCCATCACCCCCCGCATACACAACAGACACACTATACATATATACACCACATAACCTTACATATTCAAAAAGTATTTGTTGAGTTTCTAGAATGTTCCACACTCTGGTGGCCAGTGGTCCTTGAATCCCCAGAGCTGTAGTCAAGCAGGCATGAGAAGTACCTGAGGAGTCCTACTGCCTGTGTGCCTCAGCTCAAATTTGGAGGACTTTTTGTTTCTGAATGCCCACCAGCATCGCCAAAGTTACTGCAGTGAAATAATGTCACTGAGAACAGAAAGTGAGTGCTGGTTTAAAACGCTGGTTATTTCTACTGGACTGGGTTTTCTTTTAGTTTAAAGACAGTGACTACTCTATTGACTTCAGTCTTGTTGGCATTTGTTGACCATCTCTTGGAGTTATATTTTTATATAGAGTTTTTGTTCAAAAGAGCTCTACCTGCCTGCGTTTGGAGGATGTTGTTTAAGTGGGAGACAGCTGTTCCCCTCCAGGCTCTTGGGGCTAAGCCAGCCTGATCTTCTCAGGAACAGAACAAAGGCACACAGAATTTATGTCACAGATGGATGTTTGTTTGATAAAAATCACTTATTACTGAATGAAAGAATGGCTCATTCTCTCCAGAAATATGAGCAGAACATCTAGTAAGCCTTTAGAGATTCCCACTTTGTTGGTTTGTTTTAACCATTATAATTGACCAAGTTGAGTTGTACCTCTTTTTCTGTGGTCAAACATTCCCTGAAAATTTGTGCACGAGAGGGTTTTCTGTAAGTGACATGATTTCAAATTCAGTGTTCAAATAATTCAGAAATAATATTTGAAGGAATTGGCTAGATTTTCGATATATATTTCTGGACTCTTGCTCCGTTGATCCATGTGTGTCTGTTCCTAAGCGAACTCTGTCTGGGTTCCTCTGGCTTTGTAGTAAGGTTTGAACTAGGGGGTGGAAACCATTCCACACTGTTGACTTTCTCGAAATTGCTTTGACAGTTCTAGGCCCTTTGCGTTTCCATTAGTGTCAGCTTGTCAATTTCTACAAGAGACAGCTAGGATTTTGGTAGGACTTAGAGTGAATCTGTAGATCCGTTTGGGGAGAAGTGCTGCCTGGTAATATTGAGTTTTCCTGTCTCTGTGTAAGAAACATCATCATTCGTTTTGATATGATTTAATTTCTCTCAGAAATGTTTCATAGTTTTCAGCGTATGGGTCTTGAATTTCCTTTGTTAATTTTTCTTAAGTGTTTTATTCTTTTTCAGTAAAAAGTCTAGAATGTATGGAGAGCTGATCTGGCCCCTTCTCTGATGCCCATAAGTATTAATATATGTATAAATGAATCACTTTGCTATATACCTGAATCATTGTAAGTCAAATATACTCAATTAAGAAAACAGAGAAGTTGTACATAAATGTGGCCTATTTGAGAGTTACCTATTTTTGTGGTCCAGCCTGGGTCTTGATTTCCTTATTGCTAATGTGCAGAAATAAACTAAATTTTCTCTGACTGTATTATCATAATGAATATATAGGGAAGAATTTTTAAAATGAAAGAAAATTAATATTATTGTTGTTCAGTCGCTAAATCATGTCTGACTCTTTGTGACCCTATGGATTGTAGCACTCCAGGTTTCTCCGTCCTTCACTGTCTCCCAGAGTTTGCTCAAACTCATGTCCATTGAGTCTGTGATGCCATCCAACCATCCTTGGTTGCCCCCTTCTCCTCCTGCCCTCAGTCTTTCCCAGCATCAGGATCTTTTCCAAAAAATAACTTGAGAAACCTAAATTTAATCAGACAAGGGTGGGGGGGGGTACCCAGGGGCACTGCTGTGTCCTTGATCTTCCCGGCATCTCTCCAGCTGTTTTCCCCACCAGGATGGGAAGACGTCCCCTCCTTCTGAGAATGGCCCTGTTTTGCTAAGATCCTCTCCTCTCATCTGTCACCTAGACCTGGACTGTCTCCAGAAGCTCAAGGGCAAGATCCCAGGGTGGTCAGGGGGTGTCCTCTGCCATGCTGTCCCCTCTGGCCTGCCCCCTCATCCTCCTGTGCAGGGCCCTCCCCAGGCCTCTGTGAAAAGACAGCGGGTCAGAACACCAGCAGCAGCAGGACAGGATGGGCTGAGAGGGCTGGATCTGTCAGCATTAGGCAGGGAGGGTACGTAAACTTCTTTACATTTTAACATCCCCGAAGCCTCTCACTGTGCCTTCAACAGCATCGTTTTCAGTATGGATGAACTCACCAGGGCAGCACCACTCAGACCCTGGTTTGCTTTAATAGCTCGCCTGGTTGACGCAAAGGGGACCTTGTTCCTATGTTACATTTTTCCATTTGGAAGCCTCGACCTTTTTTCCTTCTTTACAATAAGCCTACAACCTTGGTTTTAACCAAGGCCCCCCAATTCCCTCTAAAAATAGTTTTCCAAGGTCTCCAAGATGTGAATGTAGGACGGGGAACCTGGAGTTCTGGTTAAATAGTGACAGAACACTCTGGAGGAAGCGTGATCTTACTCATCAGTCTGATGAACTTTGTGCCAAGCCTCAGCCAAATTAACCAATCCCATTGTGTTAGAGCTGGAAACATCCCAAGAGATCATTTTATCTGTTGAAGTCAGAGCAGCAGCCCCAGGGAGATACTGAACCGTGAAGAAGCTTAGCCCCAGCCCATCCCAGCCCTGCAGAATATTTGCATTTGTAAGAAGATCTCTGGGTGATTTGATAAAAGTTTGAGAAGTTCTGCTTGAACTCTCTCTCTGCCCAGCTGAGCCCAGAATGAATTTCAAGTATCTCCTGCAGAGCGCAAGGATAAGGATCACAGTTGTGGATACCAAGGGTCATCTTCTATTCATTCCACCTCAGGTCACATTCACTTTTCTCCTAGCATCATTTTCCTGTTGTGAGTCCTCATCACTGGGAGCTAGAACATTTTTTCTATCTTGGCCCAGGTTGTGTGGTGCTTGCTGGTGGGGGGTGGGGTTGTGGGGTGGGGGACTGGTTTGGGGAAATGTGGAAGGTCCTGCACCTCCCCCTGGGAGGCTTGTACTTTTCTAAAAATTTCAGCCACTGTTAAGATTCCACTCATTCCAGAGCCCAGGGGGTTCACTTCCCACATGCTTGATGCCCTCCCTGTTCTGTCCTTTCCCACGTGGGGCTTGGTCGTATTCAACAAGAAAGCTCTGCGCACGTGGGATGAAGAGCCCAAGTCTCTGTCCTGGAGCCTGTATTGTTTGTGTCACTTCTCTTGTGCTTGGAAATAGCTTTGGGGAAAAGTACATGCCTTCCTGCTTCCCCCTGAGGATCTGCCTGTTGGGGGGACCTACCTCTTCTGCTTTTTCTTGGGGCATTGGGTCCCAAGAGAGTCTGGATCGCTGGCAGAGACAGCCAGCAAGCCACTGTTAACAGAGGGACAGACTAGGAGTTTGCAGCGTGAGAGAGCCAAGGGAGAGGGGCTTAAAGCCAGAGAGAAAAGCCTTTGTTTACAGAAGCTACTGTGGGGCCAAGTGAACGTCATGCTGGGGAACGGAGACTTTGACAAGGGCCTTTTGAGTAATGTAAGGAATAGAATCTGAACTGAAGTTGAGAGAAGAGCCAGTGTGAGGCCAGGGACCGGAGACAATGACTACCACTACTCTCATATACATCCTTGATTCAGTAACAGCTTAAAAAAATAAATAAATAAGAAAAGTTATCACATTAAGTGTATGTATTCCAGGTGGAGCTAGTGGTAAAGAATCTCTCTGCCAGTGAAGAAGACGTAAGAAATGCGGCTTCACTCCCTGGGTCGGGAAGATCTGGTGGAGCAGAGCCTAGTTACCCACTCCAATATTCTTGTCCAGAGAACCCCTGTGGACAGAGCAGCCTGGCAGCTACAGCCCGTATTGCTGCAAGGAGTTGGACATGACTAAAAGGACTTAGCACACACCTTCTGGATAAAGAGGCAGCCCAATCGCTACTGGTACTATTTTTTTTTTTTTATTGGACATGACTAAAAGGACTTAGCACACACCTTCTGGATAAAGAGGCAGCCCAATCGCTACTGGTACTATTTTTTTTTTTTTATTTACCATTGAAAAAATAATGGTGCTAGAACTCAGAAAATGCAGTGTTATCAACCCCAGTGAGGTCAATACCAAGATAACATGACTCTGGACTTTTGATTGGGGTGTTTACCCTGGTTATCAAGTCTGTTTGTCTATTGTTGGTCTCAGGTGGAAGATATGGCAAATGCTTTCGTTGTTTGTAAGCTGTCCCTCTAGGTATGTTCTGGATTAAGTGCAGCTGTAACCTGGTGGATGCAGCCTCCTCGGGGTCATCGTTCTGGTGTGAGAGATGGTGACGCATTGGGCGTCTCCACAGCCAAGTGGTTTGACCAGAGGTCCATGGGTGCTCCTGAGGACAGCCCTTGATTGACGCATTCAGGAGGCACATCCAGAACCAGATACGTAATTTTAAGAGAGTTGATGAGAAGTGAAAATGTGGGGAGTCCTTGTTTAAATGACGAAAAACTTCCAGACAGTTTTGACAGAGCTTTAAACCAAGGGCGACTGCATACCCATGAAGTAGCCATTGGAACAGAAAGAGAATGCCGAAACTTAAAACATAAACAAGTGAAATCTATGTGATAGAGCTCAGAAATGGCAGACGAAGAGGAGGAAAATTACTGAGACTGCTAAGACCTTGAAAGGTTTGTAGAAAAGTTGGTGGTCTTTGGAAGCAATGGCTGGTCAGAAAATGTTAAATTAATTGATGTTTTTAGGTATTTAAGCAAATAATGTCAACATTGCAGACATGATCAATGATACAAGCAAACTATAACTTCATTTTCATTCTGTAGAGTTGTTCATTTTCCCACTCAAAAGCTGCACTTGTGTTTTGATTTTTAAGCTGAATTCACTGACTCAATGGACACAAATGTGAGCAAACTCCAGGAGATAGTGAAGGACAGGGAAGCCTGGTGTGCTGCAGTCTGTGGGGTTGCAAAGAGTCAGATGTGACTTAGCGACTGAACAACAAAATAAGCTGAATTACACNACCTGCACTTGTATTTTGATTTTTAAGCTGAATTCACTGACTCAATGGACACAAATGTGAGCAAACTCCAGGAGATAGTGCAGGACAGGGAAGCCTGGTGTGCTGCAGTCCGTGGGGTTGCAAAGAGTCAGATGTGACTTAGCGACTGAACAGCAAAATAAGCTGAATTACACTCGTGGCTGATTCATGTCAATGTATAGCAAAATGAATACAGCATTGTAAAGCAAAACAAACTAAAAAATAAAAATTAAAAAAAAAATAAATTTGGAAGGAGGGGAAAAGGCAGCCTTCCCAGGATAATAAGAATGATTTGAAATTAAAAAATAACCACGAATGTTGAGGTGCTTTTGTGCTTTGCCTGTGTGCAATCATGATTTTGATCAAAAAAAGCTTTTTAATTGCTGCCCTTCAATTTCAGTTTTGTGGCAACAAAAGAGAAAACCTCTTAATGAATGAATTGTAGCTATGGTCTTTTCTACCAAACTTGGGTGTTGAATAAAAACTCATGGTGTCATCAAACAAAAGCATTAAGGACCTATGTGGGAGAGGAAGCAGTCCTGATAAATTGTTATTTTCTATAGACAATATTCGAGCCAAGGTCTTCATGGCTTGTTTATCTTACAGTGAGAAACTCCCTTTGTCAAGGACACCTCCAGCCCATTGCCATGGAAATGGACACTGGAAAACACTTCCAAGGCCTTTTGCCCACCACCCCCTCTGGATTTTCTGAGATTAGACTTTTTTTCATCTCCCCATGTAAGAAAAAAAGTTAAGGGTGTTAAATGCCAAACTCCCAGGGGCTGGGATNCTTTGTCAAGGACACCTCCAGCCCATTGCCATGGAAATGGACACTGGAAAACACTTCCAAGGCCTTTTGCCCACCACCCCCTCTGGATTTTCTGAGATTAGACTTTTTTTCATCTCCCCATGTAAGAAAAAAAGTTAAGGGTGTTAAATGCCAAACTCCCAGGGGCTGGGATTTGACTTCTTCAAGACCCTGTGAGGTATTTCTCTCTCTCTCCCACCTATGTTTTCCCCCACTGTGCTGGAAAGGGCCTTAGACTCTCTAAAATATTTTAATACTTTTTGTAACAGCCATCAGTGATTAAATTGCTTGTTGTTTCTCAGTCACTAAGTCTTGGCCGACTCTTTGCGACCCTGTGGACTGCAGCTTGCCAGGCTTCCCTGTCCTTCACTATCTCCCAGAGTTTGCTAAAATTCGTGTTCATCGAGTCAGTGATGCTATCTAACTGTCTTATTCTCTGCGCCCTCTTCTTCTTTTGCCTTCATCAGTCTTTCCTAGCAACAGGGTCTTTTCCAGTGGGTCAGCTCTTCCCACGAGGTGGTTAAAGGATTGGAGCTTCAACGTCAGTCCTTCCAATGAATATTCAGAGTTGATTTCCCTTAGCATTGACTGGTTTTATCTCTTTGCTGTCCAAGGGACTGTCAAGAGTCTCCTCCAGCACTACAATTTGAAAGCATCAATTCTTTGGCACTCAGCCTTCTTTATGGTCCAACTCTCACATCCGTACTGACTGCTGGAAAAATCATAGCTTTGACTATCTGAACCTTTGTTGGTAAAGTGATGTCTCTGCTTTTGAATACACTGTCTAGGTTTATTGTAGCTTTTCTTCCAAGGAGCTAGCATCTTTTAATTTCCTGGCTGCAGTTACTGTCCGCAGTGATTTTGAAGCCCAGAAAAATAAAATATGTTACTGCTTCCACTTTTTCCTTTCTGTTTGCCCTGAATGATGGGACCAGATGCCGTGATCTTAGTTGTTTCAGTGTTGAATTTTAGGCCAGCTTTTTCAAAATTCTCCTCTTTCACCTTCATCAAGAGACTCTTTAGTTCCTCTTCACTTTCTACCAGTAGAGTGTTATCATCTGCGTATCTGAGGTTATTGATATTTCTTCCAGCAGTTGATTCCTGCCTGTGATTCATCCAGCTCGGCATGGCATTTCAATTGACATGCTCTGCATAGAAGTTAAATAAGCAGGGTGACAATATACAGCCTTGTCATACTCCTTTCCTTTGAACCAGTTAGTTGTCCCACATTCCATTCTAACTGTTGCTCCTTGACACGCATGCAGGTTTCTCAGGAGACAGAGTGTGAAGAGAGTTAAAAAGCAGTCTAGTATCTGTCATACAGAGTGAAGTCAGAGAAAAACTACTGTATGCTAATGCATATATGTGGGATCTAGAAGACTGGTACCGATGATTCTGTTTGCAGGGCATGAATAGAGACGCAGATATAGCGAGTGGACAGGAGAGAGGGGCGGGGGGAAGGACTGGGAGAGTGGCATTGCNAAAGCAGTCTAGTATCTGTCATACAGAGTGAAGTCAGAGAAAAACTACTGTATGCTAATGCATATATGTGGGATCTAGAAGACTGGTACCGATGATTCTGTTTGCAGGGCATGAATAGAGACGCAGATGTAGCGAGTGGACAGGAGGGAGGGGCGGGGGGAAGGACTGGGAGAGTGGCATTGCCATGTACCGCCACCCTGTGTAGAGTGGCTAGTGGTGGGAAGCTGCTGCCCAGCACAGGGAGCTCAGCTCTGTGCTCTGTGATGCCCTAGAGGGCTTGAGCGGGGTGGTGGGAGGGAGGCTTTAGAGGGAGGGATATATGTGTGTTTATAGCTGACTCACTTTGTTATACAGCAGAAACCAACACGACATTGTAAAGCAACTATACTCCAATTTAAAAATGATTTTTAAAAAACTGCTGGTGGGTGAGAAAGAATTTATTTCATGCTTGATGGGTTTGGCGTTATGAAGTCTTTAGCCACTGGTTAAACATAGGAAGAAAAAATGAATCCATTGTGTGTCCCGAATGAAGGCAAAAGTACGAATCATGGTATCATTAGCTAAAGTAAATAATGTCTCCCGACAAAAGTGTACAGATGTCTCATGCATTAAGTGCACGGCCAGGTGATGGGAAACCGGGATCCGTGTGCCAGCTACAGTCCTCATTCTGCTTTCGATTTTTATGTGTAAATCAAACTTTTTTCTTGGTGGATTCTTGATCCCAATGCCCTTTCTCACCCTTTAGTTTCCTATTTCTCCTCCTACTTGAAGCTCATGTTAGTTGTTCTTTACTGAAATACTTCAGTAGTCTTTTGTTAGTGTGCTTAGTGCTAGTGTTTTAAAATTAGTTTTTATTGGAGCACAGTTGCTTTACAGTGTCGGGTTACTTTCTGCTGTACAGCAAAGTGAATCCGCTCTGGGTATGTATGTGGTGTGCTATGCTTAGTCACTCAGTCGTGTCTGACTCTTTGCAACCCCATAGACCGTAGCCTGCCAGGCACCTCTGTCCATGGGGATTCTCCAGCAAGAATACTGGAGTGAATTGCCAAACCCTTCTCCAGGGGATCTTCCCAACCCAGGGATGGAACCCAGGTCTCCCCCATTGGAGGCGGACTCTTTACCAGCTAAGCTACCAGGGAAGCCCTGAGGTATATATATATTCCTTCTTTGCTGGATTTCCTTCCCATTTAGGTCACCACAGACCATTGAGTAGAGTTCTCTGAGCTCTGAAATACTGAAGTATTTTGGTAGCAACCTGAGGAATTAAAAAAAATTTTTTTCAAACACGCTTCCTCCAGTGCAGATTTCCAGCTTTCATCCCCTCACAGCTGTGCTCAGAGACAGTGAGGAATCATAATTATTCTAGAACTATGGAATGAGAGCAAATGTAATAAGAATAATTTTTAGTGAATTTTTTCCCCCCAAACATGAGCTTATCTGAGAAGAAAGATTTAGTTTTAGTGAAAGGCAAATGCACCACTGCAGATTTTTGAAATTAGTCAGTTCAAGGCGTTTCTACACAATCATGCTAGCAAAGGGGTTTCTCTTTCTTTTGCTTAGGAGTGTCTGTACAATACCAACCAGAGAAGCACCCATCTACCAACATAGGAGACACAGGTTCGATCCCTGGGTCGGGAAGATCCCCTGGAGGAGGAAATGGCAACCCTCTCCAGTATTCTTGCCTGGGAAATCCCACAGACGAGAGGAGACTGGCGGGCTTCAGCCCAAGGGGTCACAAAGAGTTGGACATGACTGAGCGATTGAACATGCTTGCAGGTGCTCCAAAACCTGTGTAGTGCAAGAACAACCTGTCGTTGGTTCCTACAATTAAGATATTATTCACCAAAATTACGTTGATATTCACACAGCTTAAACTTCTTTATCTCAGTGACTCAGAGTGTAGCTCCTGAATGGAGAAGCCCCACTCCCTCCATAACTCAAGGCTCTTGCAGGTCAGGAGGGGGGAGCCCCGAGCAGGAAGTGGGCAGTTCTCTTGAAGTCCCGCAGCTGAAGGGGGAGGAAAAAAAGAGAAAGTGAGAACATTTTTAGAGTTAGCTGGTAAAGGATTTGTTGACAGAGAAATGCATTGTTAACTAAGTTCCTATGACCTTTTTTCTTCTCCTCGCTTGGCTGGTCTGTGGGACGGGAATGGAGAAGGTTGATTGTACTGCAAATCTAAATGCACACACATGACCCAGAGCCCAGAAAACTCCCTTGCAGCTCTTTAGATGTGACTCCACAGTTACAAACTTACTGTATTTTAAACTGTCAGTTCATAATATACATTCAAACCAGATTACTAGAATATTGTGGTCATAAAGCAAGGAGAAAATTAATATTTACCTCAGTACCAAAACCAACAAGTATCAGCCGCAACCCCCCCCCCC
>SJYA01003091.1:4178685-4194883 GCA_006410615.1 Neotragus moschatus | reverse complement strand
TACCAAAACCAACAAGCAGCAGCCGCCCCCCCCCCCCCCCCGCCCCGTGTAAGTAGCATTCCCAAGAATTACGTGTCACTTTAAGAATTAGATCATTTTATTGCATAAAATATGTGTCTTAACTACTGGTTGATTAAAAAGAATAAATTGAGGGACTGCATAATTAAACATTAAAGTACATCAGTTTTATTCATTAAGCCTTTTAAATTAACAAATCCCAAAAGCATGTGATAAAAATGACCAACTTTAAGTTAAAAATGAAAAATCATATTTTATACCGAGTATTCTGTGTAGGTCTGTTACGTATCAAAATTAAGAGTAATACTCTGGAATACAATATTCCATGACTGTTTTCTGTTCAGAAACTTTGATTTGATTTGATTAATTTGATTAGGGTCATTCTCCTCGGATAGAACGGCTAATTTGTTGTTTTTTAGTAGCTCAGGTGTGTCCAACTCTTTGCAACTCCATAAACTATAGCCTGCCAGGCTTTTCTGTCCATGGGATTTTCCAGGCAAGAATGCTGGAGAGGGTTGCCATTTCCTCCTCCAGGAAATCTTCCCAGATCAGAGATTGAACCCATGTCTCCTGCGTTGGCAGGTGGATTCTTTACCACTGAGCCACCAGAGTAGCCCAGAGAACTACTAGGGTAGCTGTTTTATGTGGAAAGTCTTTGGAAGACTACCTAGTAAGTTATTATTATTATTTTCTTATTAATAGATGCATAGTGAGGTTTGTTTGTTTGTTTGTTTAATGTACTTGGGCTTCCCAGGTGGCACTAGTGGTAAAGAACCCTTTTCCCTTTGGTGACCATAAATTGGCCATCTTCTGTGGCTCAGATGGTAAAGAATCCACCTGCCAAAATGCAGGAGACCCAGGTTCAATCCCTGGGTTGGTAAGATCCCCTGGAGAAGAGAATGGCAACCCACTCCAGTATTCTTGCCTGAAGAATGCTATGGACAGAGGAGGCTGGTAGGGCTCTTACATAGACTGTAGGGTACAGTCGATGGGGTTGCAAAGAGTCAGACATGACTGAGTGACGAACACTTCTGCTTCCCCAGCAGAGTGAGATGCAGCGATGTGACCTGTGGTTTCAAGTGGCTGAGCTGATCTGGTGACTTTGACTTTCAGGCCTGTTCCCTGCCATCCTCAACCTTGCCAGCAACGCACACATCGGCACCAATGCGACCTGCGGGGAGAAGGGGCCAGAGACCTACTGCAAGCTGGTGGAGCACGTGCCTGGGCGGGCCATGCGCAACGCCCAGTGCCGGGTCTGCGATGGCAGCAGCGCCAACCCCAAAGGCAAGTGGGGCCCCCGTAGGAACGCAGCCCTTCCTAAACGATTACGAGAGACTGCTATTAGGAAGCCACGGGCCTGTGTTCTCCTTACTGCTGTTCATTTCCACTGTACTACAGTTTAGGAGTTAATAACCTTAAACTACAATCTGAGAGTGTAGCGGGTTTTTTGTTTTCCTTCAACAGAACGGCATCCGATATCCCATGCCATCGACGGCACCAACAACTGGTGGCAGAGTCCTAGTATTCAGAACGGGAGAGAGTACCACTGGGTCACAATCACATTGGACCTGAGGCAGGTGGGTGAGGCTGGAAGTGCTGCAGGACGCCGTGGGTGGCTGGGTTGTAATCTCACATTGTTGTTGTTTAGTTGCTAAGTCATGTCTGACTGTTTGTGACCCCATGGATCACAGCGCAGTAGACTTCCCTGGCCTTCACCATCTCTTGGAGTTTGCTTAAACTCATGTCCATTGAGTCAGTGATGCCATCCTACCATCTCATCCTCTGCCTTCTCCTCCTGCCCTCAGTCTTTCCCAGCATCAGGGTCTTTTGCAATAAATTGGCGCCTTGCATCAGGTGGCCAAAGTATTGGAGCTTCAGCTTCAGTATCAGTCCTTCCAATGAATATTCAGGGGTGATTACCTTTAGGATTGACTGGTTTCATCTCCTTGCTGTCCAAATGACTCTCAAGAGTCTTTTCTAGCACCACAGTTTGAAAGCATCAATTCTTTAGCACTCAGCCTTCTTTATGGTCCAAGATTCACATCCATTCATGACTACTGGAAAAATCATAGCTTTGACTATCTGGACCTTTGTCAGCAAAATGATGTCTCTGCTTTTTAATCCACTGGGTGTGTCATAGCTTTTCTTCCAAGGAGCAAGCATCTTTTAAATACTTTTTATACACAAGGAAAGTCCACTTGTTTCCTAACATGTTTACATCCTGGTCTCACTGTTTTTCCACTTGGTGGATTTGAGTGAAATATAGAGTTTGTCCTTGGTACTGGTTTTTGTCACATTTATCATGCCCAGGTATCCTTGGGGTGATGAATGGAATTGTTCCCATGTGGTTTGATGTTCTTAGACACTGCGTCAGGATGCTGATCATCCATCCACCCGTGATGCCTTGACAAGTGGTACCCAGTGTCCACACACACACAGCTGGTGGGGGCCAAAACACATGCATTTGCTGCCTTTCAAGCTTAATATCTTACTGTTTTCACCATGCAGCTCTAGTAAAGGGTGCTGTGTGAAAATAAGGCTTGGAAACAGAAGGAGATGGCATTAAACCTCTGGACTCTTTTGATGCTGTGTTTGAGAGCTGTGAGCACCCCAGCGCTCAGTGAGGAAGCCTTCAGCACCAGCTAGGAAAGGCAGGGTTTAATTGGCTTAGATCACATGTGTATTTCCCTAGCTTTGCTCAAGACCACTCAGGAGAATGGAGCGAAATACAATATAAGCCCTGGTTGCCCCAAATATTTCTAGGGAAAGGAAGGAAAAGGAAAGAAATCTGAGTGAAAGGGATGAAAAAGAAAGGCGGCAGCTTTTGTCAAATTTCTATTTCAGCTCTCCAGAAAAGCCATGACATAGCCTCCTTATTTATCTCCATTCTGTTCCTCTTGGGTCAGAACTCATCAGTATGACGGGAAATATGCAGTGAAAGAGACAACTCATTCAAAAGGTGTACAGCGTGAATTTTGGAGAGTTCATGATGAAGAATCATAATTTTTTGAATGAAAGTGAAATGTGAAAGTGTTAGTCACTCTATCGTGTCCAACTCTTTGTAACCTCATGGACTGCAGCCCAAAGACTCCTCTGTCCATGGAATTCTCCAGCCAAGAATACTGGAGTGGGTAGCTGTTCCCTTCTCCAGATCTTCCCAACTCAGGGATCGAACCTGCATCTCCTGTATTGCAGGGGATTCTTTACCATTTGAGCCACCAGGGAAATCACAAAATACGCAGAATTTTAAGTAAAAGCAAGACAATACCGTGTATGTTCACGTATAAGGAACTTTTGAGCTCTAATCATAATGGTAAATGAGGTAGTAAGATGTGAAGCTGAGGAGACATTTTCCAAGTTCAGGTTCATAGAATCATGTAACTAAAATAATACATCTGGGCGTTTTCAGCCACAAATCCTGAATTAATGTGACATGCCTTTGCCTTTTCAAATCCACCTAAAGGAAAAGAGCAAAAATCCTCTTTTTGCCTTGGCTTTTTTTTGGTCTTTGTTTCAGTGGTAAGGATGCTTCTGCAGGAAATGTTGGTTTTCTCATCATCTTCTCAATGTATTTTCCTTCTTTGAGGGAAAAAAGTACAACATTTTTATTATTAGGAACGTGATACTGTGTGAGTTTGGCCAAATTAACAGCTGGACATTTTACAGAGAAACTTCAAATCCCAAGTTCGACTGCTATTTATCTTGCAATTTGTCGATCTTGGCTTCTCCTAACGAGAGCTTTTGCCACAAGTTGGACTGAATCAGCTTGAGAAATTCAGGGGCCTCAGTTTTAGGTCTTTAAGTCTTATTCACACTGAGTCATGGACAGAGTTATATAGGCTTCTAGGGCTTCCCAGGTGGCGCTAGTGGTAAAGAACCTGCCTGCCAGTCCATCCCTGAGTTGAGAATATCCCCTGGAGTAGGAAATGGCAGCCCATTCCAGTATGCTTGCCTGGAGAATTCCATGGACAGAGGAGCCTGGCGGGCTACAGTGCATGGAGTTGCAAAGAGTCGTACACTACTGAAGCGACTTAGCACAGCACAGCAGGTAAATTCTAGTGTTCTTAGATGAGCTTCTAAGTTAAGATAATTTAAAATAACAAAATACTCAGACTTTTCTTCATCTTTTGCAGAATATAAAATGTCTACTGTGCTTTAAGTTTTTTAAAAAAAAGTTCAGATGGTTATATCTGAGCAAACTTTTCTCAGATATATTTATTTATTGAGTATTTTTATTGTGAAATATTTTGAATATGTAGCAAATGTATTATTGTGACACACATATAACTACCCCCAAGATTCAGGGATTTTTAAACATTTTGCCACATTGGGAACACTTTCCAAGTGAATTGCAGTCATGGTGACATTGGACCAATGCAAGGTTTTTTGTATCTTCAGAAAATAGGACATTTGTTACAAATAGGCACGGTGCCATTAGCTAACAAAGCTGACAGCAATGTCCTAGTAACTGTTTCTTCACTGAGATCCAGTTGTCCCAATTTAATCACTGATGTCTTTTATAGGTTTTGTTTTGTTTTTCAAACCAGGATCCATAAGGAACACACACTGCATTTGATTACTATGCTTCTTAAACCTCTTCTAACCTGAATTGTTCTCCCTTTTTTTTTGGGGGGGGGGCGCTTCCCAGGTATTACTAGTGGTAAAGAACCTACCTGCCAGTGCAGGAGACAGGGGATACAGTTTCAGTCCTTGGGTCAGGAAGATCCCCTGGAGGAGGGCATAGCAACCCACTCCAGTATTCTTGCCTAGAGAATCCCATGGACAGAAGAGCCTGACGGGCTACCATCCATGGGGTTACAAAGAGTCAGACATGATTGAAGAAGCAACTTAGCATGCATACACTATTTTTAAAAAGTGATATTCAGTTTTTGAAAACACAAGGGTTTTTGTCTTATAGAATATCCCACATTCTGGATTTGTCAAGTGGTTTCATTGTGATTTTAATATGTTCCTTTATGTCCTTTATTTCTCGTGAACTAAACTCAGCTATAAGACTTGATTACATTCCAGTGAAGTATTTTTGGCCAGAACTCATGCGTGGCAATCCTGGCTGCTCTGTTGCATCCAGGGCTGGTTGTCTCATGAGAAGCAAGGCTATCTTTGGGTCCCACTTAGGTATTGGCATCTGGATCACTCCCTTGTCATGCTGTTTTCTTTTTTTCCCATCTCTCATCCTTGTTTCCCAGGTCTCATTGACACTCAACTCTCAGAACGTGAAAGTGGTTACACCTTCTGATGACTTTTCCATTGGCAAAGTCTGTATGTTTCTCTGTCAGGCCAGCTATTCGCCAGCTGACTAGTTAATTTCTAGATTATACACCCATGAAGGCAGGGACCACAGGTGTCTGCCTCCTCTTTTCTTCCTCCTCTTTCTCTCCTTTCCTTGTTAACATTTATAGAGGCTTGTCTTGCATGCCTAGACATCAGCAGAGTTGAGGCAGTGAGTGTGGAATCACTGTGAATCAGTGCTTTATTTTTGCATTCCTTTTTTTTTTTGGTTCACAACTGGATTAAAAGATAACCAGTCATCAGCTATCACCCATCAACTGCTTTGTTTCCCTTCTGTAAAAATGTAAGCTCTGAAGTACAGGTTTTAAAGTAAAATTAGGCAGACCTTAATGTTATCAAGAATCATAGCAACTTCATGTTGTAAAAGTGTTCATGCAACTTAAATATGTCAGCTCCAAGATTTTATGACCAAATCAGTCAGCTTGATTCTCTTGGCAAGTGCCAAAGACATTGATCCTGTTCCTGACTTTCTAGTTGGTGACAGCTATAGAAATTATGGCATTTTTAGCTTCTGTATACAATGTTTGGTTACCTGAAAGACAAACTGAATAAAAGATAGAAAGTGGTGTTATCAGAAAGTCCATAAATGTTGTTTGGTTTGCAGTAAGATTTAACTGTGGAGTGTTTGCCTTAGTAACATATTATAGGAGGAACGATTCAATTTGTCTTTTTACTTCTTTAAAATAATGCCTGTGATTCATTTCTTTCATCGATTCACCGTATGTTAGAATTTACACTGTTAGATACTTAGCAATGTCTTACTTAAAAAGAAAACAATCTGTAGGAATTGTTTTAAGAAAAAACTGATGAGTCACTTAACAAATGTAAAACTAACATATACATGGATGGTGTCCTGGAGAAGGAAGTGGCAATCCGCTCCAGGATTCTTGCCTAGAGAATCCCACGGACAGAGGAGCCTGGCAGGCTACAGTCCATGGTGTTGGAAGAGTTGGACGTGACTTAGCGACTAAACCACCACCACATGGATAGTGTCCAGTCATAAACTATTGCTCACTGTCCAGTGACTGAAGAATATGTTCCATGGTGTTTTACCACCGATGCAAGCCAGGGATCTTTTGTGATAACTTAAAAATTTAAAGAGATCATTCTGAGAGAGGGAGCATGCACATTTGATAGATCTTGAATTTTGTGACTGTCAGCATTCTTTTAGCTGTTAATCACATGCTGCTGCTGCTGCTGCTAAGTCGCTTCAGTCGTGTCCGACCNTGTTTTACCACCGATGCAAGCCAGGGATCTTTTGTGATAACTTAAAAATTTAAAGAGATCATTCTGAGAGAGGGAGCATGCACATTTGATAGATCTTGAATTTTGTGACTGTCAGCATTCTTTTAGCTGTTAATCATATGCTGCTGCTGCTGCTGCTAAGTTGCTTCAGTCGTGTCCGACCCTGTGTGACCCCATAGACAGCTGCCCACCAGGCTCCGCTGTCCCTGGGATTCTCCAGGCAAGAACACTGGAGTGGGTTGCCATTTCCTTCACTGTATATATTCTATTAAACATATTTAAATGTATTCCTGTGGTAGTATTTTTCAACTGAATAACTCAAAGATTTCCAGTTTGAGAGACTCTATGTTAGGATGCTGGGCAGATTTTCAACGTCTTTTGACACTGTGGAANCCCTTTTCCTCTTTTGCCTTCAATCTTTTTGCCTCCCTTTGCCTTCAGTCTATTAACACATATACGTGAATGCCCGACCTATGTACTGTACACTCATATTCCTGTCTCTTATACACATCTATGTTAGGATGCTGGGCAGATTTTCAACGTCTTTTGACACTGTGGAAATGAAAATCCACAGTGAGATACCACTTCATACCCATCAACATGGCTGTTATAAAAAAAAAAAAAAAAAACAGAAAATAAGGGTTGGTGAGGGTATGGAGAAGTTAGAACCCTTGTGCAGGGCTGGTTGGTGCGGTGCTATGGAAAAACGGTATGGTGGCTTCCTTAAACATAGCATTTCCATATGATCCAGCAATTCCACTTCTAGATATATCCTCAGAGGAATTGAAAGTAGGAATTCAAAATGATGTTATATTTGAACACCCATGTGTTATCGCAGCCTATTCACAACAGCTGGAAGGTAGAAGGAACCAGGTGTCTATCAACAATGAACGGATGAACAAAATGTGGTCTCTACATCCAGTGGATCCTTTTGCCTTAAAAAGGGAACCGTTGTGATATATATGCTTCAACGTGGGTGAGCCTTGAAAACATGCTAAGTGAAATTAGCATTTTTGTTACCTATTCCCCTGGGCCATGGGTCCTGCAGCCCCCTCATCCTGCACTGGCTCGTGCAACCCTCATAATCACACAATGAGTCTGGTTCCCCATTCGTTCCTTTTGACAAACGATGGAACTGAGGCTTAGTTGAAGTAATTCAAGGGTAGAACTCATGACTGTCTGCATTCTTGGACAGTATCGACCCTCTGGCTGGCTAAGGTTTCTAACAAATACGTTTGTGTCCTGATGTTTTATTTAACTTTATAGCATGATCATTTCCCAGTATAACTGAAATCATTATGAATCATTTCAAAGCTCCACTAACATCCTGTTCTAGGGCTTACCCATCATTTGCACAGCAGCTTACGCCTGACATTTTGGTTGCTTCTCTGTTATGGGTAATAACTTGAGGTTTCAGTGAAAAAGGAGTACATGCCAGGGAAGGAGTGCAGTGTGGCCAGATCATTTCCAAGGCTCAGAACGCACATTTCTGGTTAGTTCTGAGTATTTCTTTTAAAAGAAGTATTCACTGCCTGTTGTGTAGAGGGATCTATACATGGATTCATATATACAGTTATATGTAAGGAATCCATACCTAGTATACAGATTATACAGTACATGTAGTACATAATCTATATATAGTATATATAACTTAGTATTTTAGAATTCAGAATAGTATAGAGTTTAGTAATAGTATATATGGAATATACATAGTATATTATCTATGTACCATATAGAACCTATTAATGTTGTTGTTGTTGAGTCACTAAGTCGTGTCTGACTCTTTGTGACCCCATGGACAGCAGCATGTGAGGCTTCCCCGTCCTTCACTATCTCCTGGAGTTTGCCCAAGTTCATATCCATTGAGCTGGTGATGCCATCCAACCATCTCATCCTCTGCCACCCTTTTCCTCTTTTGCCTTCAATCTTTTTGCCTCCCTTTGCCTTCAGTCTATTAACACATATACGTGAATGCCCGACCTATGTACTGTACACTCATATTCTATGTGTGTATATATATGTGTGTGTGTATATTGTTGCTGTTGTTCAGTCGCTAAGTCGTATCTGACTCTTTGTGACCCCATGAACTGCCACACGGGAGGCTTCCTTGTCCTTCACTGTCTCCCAGAGTTTGCTCAAACTCATGTCCATAGAGTGGGTGATGCCATCCAACCATCTCATACACACACACACACACATACATGTACCTACACAGGTATAGTTTGTAGACTCTACAGCATTTTTTCTTGTCCATATTACTTCATCTCTGATAGTCCTGGAGAGGAGACAGCCCCCTCCTTGGAGATTAGGAGGCAGCAGTGCAGAGCGTGGTCCACTGGCTCGCCCAGAGTCACGTGGCTGTACAGCTGCCCCTGGGGCTGGACACTGTGACTTCCATCGCCTTCCACACTGTCCAGGGAGCCTCCTCTCCTTTGTTCGGGTCTCCCACGATTGTTCCCTCTCGGTTACGATTTCACGGGGAGACTGGCAGGCACTCTGGCAACTTCCTCCTGCCTTGGGAGTGTCTGGGTTCTTCCTAAACTCCTCTTCCCTTTGCCACCCAGCAGGGTCCTATCCCCTGGGAAATGGGGCGGAGTATCAATGCTCCTTGCGTGGTAAATCTGGGTGCCCCCTAACATGTTTTTTGGTCAAGAAGCAGGAAAATGCATCAATGTTTAGTAATCTCCTTTAAAAATGTTTCAACCTGGGCAAAATTTTCCCTGGGAGTGGCCCGATTTGTGAGTAAAAATGTGTAATGTCCCTTTAGAAGACAAAGTGTGTTTCGTAAAAAGAGGCAACATTTTTTATGGCATTGAAGATAAAGACTGCTTTTTGAAGCAGTGCTTTATACTCTGTGTAGGTTTAGTTAGGAAGTGGCACTTTGTTGTGGGAACATAATCACAGAAGGGCCTTTGTTTAATGCAAACCTTTAGACAAGAGCTGTTTGTGTGCTGTGTTTTATAAAACCTCATTAATTTGGATGTCTGCTGTTGTTTCCTCTCCACCCCGCCCCATTTCTGAAAAATTGGCAAGAGCTGGATTGAGGTCTATCATTGTATCATCCAAATGTAAAGTGTTTGCTAAGCACACTGACAGGTAAACAAGAAAAGATCAGGCAAATTTCACATTCTTAAGGCAGAAAATCTTGAAAGACTTTTAGAACAAGAGTTGCATGTAAATTGGAGCCTCTCATTACGAATGAGTCTTGGGTGTTTGTTAAAACAGGTCAGGCAGAAATTCGTCCTGGAGATCCTGGTCGAAATGACCAATGGCTGTGTATTTCCATCTATTCAAAATGATTTTATTTCAATTTTGTATTACTTCACATGGGTCTCAACTGATTTCAAGTACTAAGTTTTTCTTGAGTTTGTTTGGCAAAATGAATAGATTGGAAGAAACCAAGTCCCTCATTATGAGTTGGAAGTAAGCCACGAGAAATTCTTGCCCTTTAGACGTTTTCCTCTCTTTCATCCTGTTCTTGGTGAAGCTGCTAGTCTCAGAGATATGTCTGTCTTTTGTTTTCACATTTTTATTATCTCATTTTGTTTTCCCCTTCGCAGCGTCTCTTCCAGTTATCTACTGTTGCGTAAGAGACTACTGCA
The DNA here is from genome assembly GCA_006410615.1 of Neotragus moschatus. NCBI lineage: Eukaryota > Metazoa > Chordata > Mammalia > Artiodactyla > Bovidae > Neotragus > Neotragus moschatus. The sequence goes on along the minus strand of SJYA01003091.1, from coordinate 4,184,708 downwards.
AAACGTTATGGCTTGAAGCAACATTCATTTTATGTCTTTCTGGGATTGTTTCTGGGGGTCAGGGTTTCAGGAAGACCGAGTGGGTATGTCTCAGGCTGCAGTGCATTGCCAGGGGTGCAGCTGGAGCAGGAAGTCTGGAGGAGGGGCCCCTGGGCAGATGGGGGTAGGGTCTGGTCAGCTAAGGGAGGGGTGCTAGGGTAGCTGGGGAGAGGTCTGGGCTTCTGGAGTAGGGGCCCTGGGGCAGTTGAGGGGAGGTGTCTGGGAAGCTAGGGAGAGGTCTGGGCAGCTGGGGAGGCGGCACTGGGGCAGCTTGAGGGAGGGCTGGCCAAGGCTCTCCCTTCATGTGATCTCAGGGCTCCAACTTGTGAACTCTCCTTGTGGGCTAGGGGCTTCCTCACAGCATGGCGGCCCAAGGCAGGTTGCGAGCAGGCAGTTCAGGGCTCCAGCACAGGTGTTCCAGAGAAAGCGGCAGAAGTTGCATCCCTTTAGGGCCTGGCCTCAGTGCCACTCAGCATCTCCCTCTTTGCTCTGTGGACCTCCCAGTCCCTGCAGCTGGCTGAGATTCAAGTGGAGGGAACACAGGGCAACCCCAGCCTTTCCCAGGAAGCGGGGTAACCACTCTGAGACGTCTCTGAACCCCTGCTGCCTCACACTTCTGAAAAGAGGCTTCTTTCTGCCAATCTCCCACAGCTTACCTTTCAGGGGCTGTGCCTTTGTATTTAGGCGACCTAAAGAGCTGTAGGACCAAGTGGAGATACAGAAATTGCACCTTAAATTGTTCAGTGTTAATGATAAGTGAGCTGAATTTGTTGTTGTTCAGTTGCTAAGTCGAGTTTGATTCTTTGTGATCCCATGGACTGCAGTACCTCAGGCTCCTCTGTCCTCCAGTATCTGAGTTTATTCAGACTCATGTCCATTGGGTTGGTGATGCCATGCAACCATCTCATGCTCTGCTGCCATCTTCTCCTTTGGCCTTCAGTCTTTCTCAGCATCAGGGTCTTTTCCACTAAGTCAGCTCTTTGCATCAGGTGGCCAAAGAATTGGAGCTTCAGTTTCAACATCAGTCCTTTCAGTGAATATTCAGGGTTGATTTCCTTTACGATTGACTGGTTTTATCTCCTTGCTGTCTAAGGGATTCTCGAGTTTTCTCCAGCACCACAGTTCAAAAGCATCAATTCTTCGGTGCTCAGCTTTCTTTATGGTCCAGCTATCACATCTGCACATGGCTACTGGAAAAACCATAGCTTTGACTATCCGGACCACTGTTGACAAAGTGATGTCTCTGCTTTGTAATATATGAACATAATTTAGGGCATATGTGGGGTTTCCTTTCCTGACAAGATTTATTTTTAAGCTTTATCCAATGTGTGTCATCAGTGGTGGTTTGCCAAATAGCCAAGTGTAATCATTTTTCCAGTTAGCACAGCTTAGTTTACCAAACTCCCCCCTTTTTCTTTTCCTGATTTAAATGGCAGAGTGTTGGCTGCACTATTAGTCTTGCTTGCTCTACGGGGCTTCTTAGATCAGCCTCGGGAGGATTTTGGAAAGTGAGTGAAGAGAATTTTGCAGGACTCTGTCAAAATATACTTTCCTATCTCCAACTGTTTTGGCTTCAAAATAAAGCTTTTTGTATATTTATGGAAAGAAAGGGAGGTCTGTTCTGGAATGATTTCTTCCTGTTATAGTAAAGCTAAAAAAAAAAACAGATGTTTTAATTTCTGAAGAAATTTTTCTTTGAAAAATACATTTTGGAATCCATTCTTGTGTTTGCTTTTAACTTTTTTCCCCCTGCTTTTTACTTAGCAGTGTATTCAAATGGTAACATCTAACATCTTCATCTTTAAAAGGAAAGCTGTAGCAAAGTGAAAAAGAAAAAAAAAAAAAAANTCCAGTCCTGTGGCCATTACTGAGTTTTCCAAATTTGCTGGCATATAGAGTGCAGCACTTTCACAGCATCATCTTTCAGGATTTGAAACAGCTCAACTGGAATTCCATCACCTCCACTAGCTTTGTTCATAGTGATGCTCTCTAAGGCTCACTTGACTTCACATTCCAGAATGGCTGGCTCTAGGTGAATGATCACACCGTTGTATGGTTAGATCATATTTAATTTCGTAAGAAATCACCAAACTGTCTTCTGAAGTAGCTGCAGCATTTTGCATTTCCACTAGCTCTGAACAAGAGTTCTTGTCACTCCACAGCCTTACCAGCATTTCGTGTTGTTAGTGGTCTCGATTTTAACCGTTGTGATAGGTGTGTAGTAAGTTGACTTTTTTTCTCATGTTCAGATGTGTTATCTCCAAATCAATGTATGAGAAATATGTTTAACACTACTGTTAACGAAATATATTGTAACTATGCCCATTAAGAATCCTGCTGGAAAAGACACTGAAAACAAGAAAATAGGCACTTACTAACATTTTTGGGACTTCCCTAGTGGTCCAGTGGTTAAGACTTCATGCTGCCATGCAGAGGGCACAGGTTCCAGGCCTGATGGGGGAACTAGATCCCACATGGTACATAGCACACTCAAAATATATTTTAAAAATTACCCTGCTAATAACAATAATAATAATAATACCAATTCATTTGTGAACAGTTTGAGTATATTTTGAAAGCAAATGCCACCAGCAAAAGATTTACAAGATACATCCCTTATGAACACTTAGCAGTTATCTTCAAAAGCAGTAAGACACTGGAAGTCATCATATGGCAGTGCTCTCAAGAGGCACTTTGGTTTCCAAGCACTTGTTACTGATTACTGATTGAGACTTTTCCATGGCTTTGTTCCAGGTCTTCCAGGTCGCTTATGTCATCATCAAGGCAGCTAATGCCCCTCGGCCTGGAAACTGGATCTTGGAACGTTCTGTGGATGGTGTCGAGTTCAGCCCCTGGCAGTACTACGCGGTCAGTGACACGGAATGTTTGACGCATTACAACATCACTCCGAGACGGGGGCCGCCCACCTACAGGGCGGATGACGAAGTCATCTGCACCTCCTATTACTCCAGACTGGTGCCGCTGGAGCACGGAGAGGTAAGGCGCCCCCTACTGGCTGGGAGATCTGTTTTTCTGCACCTCCAATGACAACACAGCTGTCGTAGGAGCCAAAGTGGAGGACTCAGAATAGGTCTCTCCTGGTGCAGATCAGAGAGATCTTTAACTATTGAGATGCTGGAGCTGAGGTATCATTGCCTGCTGTCTACTGATGTTTCATGTTGCCCCAGACACACGTTACTTTCTTGATTTCTTCCCTTCAAGAAGGTCCCTCAACTTCACTCTGCTGTGATTTAATAATTCATCAGGTCCTCCCTGGAGGATCCTTCTCATGACATCAGGGCGGCAACATTTGTTGATAGAGCTCCCGGTTTTCTCCAGGAAGTTTTCACTCTCCCTGGGGGTGTTGTGAGTTGGATATGGTTGATGAAGTGTTCCAGTTCCGTGCTCTACATGCCCAGACTGCACACACATCATTAAATCAGAGTGTGATCAAAAATTAGCCGTGTCTTGATAGAATGCCTTAATGAGTTAAAACCACAAAAACCCTCCAAAAAAAGTGCTTTTTCACACAGGAACCCTGCAGCAGGCCCTGCATTGTTTCAAGAGCATAGACGAGTTGAGAGAGTGGGAGTTACAAAGCTCCCAGGCACCTTTTCCCACTCTCCTCAGTCTGTCTTTGACATTTAGACTCTGGTTCACAGATGCCTGCGAATCCATGTTAAAATGCTCTCATCGCACCAGGAGAAGTGTTCTTGTTTAAAGGTTTCCTGCAATCCCTGAGACACTAGAATGAATGACTTCAATAAACTGAACTTGGGTTGTGATCATTGCTGTTCACAAGTGTCAATGAATATTAGATTCCTATAAGAAGTTAGTTATTTGGTTTGATTTTAGATAATATCTGTAAAGATTATGTCCTGAATTTGAGCCATTAGAGTTATATGTTTTTTGAATGCTTAAAATGGATATTTCTTTATTTTAATGTTTTATATTTAGATTCACACATCGTTAATCAATGGCAGACCAAGCTCTGATGATCTTTCACCCAAGTTGCTGGATTTCACTTCTGCACGATACATCCGCCTGCGTTTACAGCGCATCCGAACCCTCAACGCCGATCTTATGACCCTCAGCCACCGGGACCCTAGAGACCTGGACCCTATTGTCACCAGACGAGTAAGTCTGCCTGGGCTCCTGACCTATGGGAAAACTTTATGTCATTTAAGGGAAATAGATATTTCTTCCCTGGTTGGCCTTTAAATTTTTATTGACAACATTAAATACCACCTTTAAATGAGGTAGAAGTTCCAACGTGGTGTCCTCGGGCCCCCTTGTCTCCACTCATCTGATGACATCGTCTTGTGGGGAATGTAGTGTCCATTTCTTCATTCTGATCTGGCTCCACGACTGACCAAGCAAGTGAGAGTTGTTGGGTTTTGTTTTTTTTTTTTCACTTAAAAGTTTAAACTTTGAGATATATGTGTAGTAAATGTACAAGATTCACAGGGACAGACGTCTTCAAATCCCTTGGATAAAGTAGGAGTGGGACAACCAAGTTACAGGATAGCTGTATGTTTAATTTTGGGAGATTTGCTGAGACATCAAAAGCAGCTCTACCATCCTGCAGCGGTGTGTGAGGGCCCCGGGTACACCACACACGTCCACACTGGGGTGTCGGTCACTGTCACCTCAGCCGTGCCGACATGCGTGGAGGAGCATCTCCTTGGGTGTTAATTTGTATCTCCCTGAGAATTATGTTGAGTGTGTGCTTATTTGTATCTGATCACATTTTTATCCATCTTTAAATTGGGTTAGCTGTCTTTTTATTCCTGAGTTATAAATATCTTTATATATCTTGTGCACAAGTCCTTTGTCGAATGTGTCTCTATTGCAAATCCATTCTCTGTCCTCTGTCTCTTGCTTATCCACTTTCTTAATTAACTATGACTTTCGATGAATAGAAATTTTAATTTTGATAAATTGCAATTTATCATTTTTTCCTCAGAATTAACTTTCTATTACTCTCTGAAAAATACTTGTTTTACCCCAAGTTTACAAAAATATTATCTGATGGTTTTTGGTAACAGTTTTATAGTTTTAGTTTTCACACCTATTATCCATTCTTGTTCATTTTTTATTTGGTGCAAGTTAGAAGTTCTTTATTCTCCATGTGCATGTACAATTGTTCCACACGACTTGTTGAAAATATATACATTCTTTTTTTCTTTAAATTATTTTGTGGCCTGTTGAAAATTACTTGACCTTATTACTATGAATGCATTTCTGGACACTGAACTGTTCTAATGATCTGTTTGTCTGTCCTTATGCCAATAAAGGTCTTTCTCCATTACTGTAGAAAGTCTTGAAGTCAGGTACTGTAATAGTCCACTTCAGTTCTTTTCCAGGAGTGGTTAGGCTGTTCCAAGTTCACTGTGTTTCCTTATGAGTTTTAGAATCAGTTTGTAAATTTTTGTCCAAAAAGAAAGAAAGAAAGCAAGCCTGCTGAGACCTTCATTGGGAGTCCATTGATTCCATAGATCAGTTTAGGAGGAATTTTGGAAGACATTTTGATAGTATTGGATCATCCAGTTCCCAAATGTGCCATACGTCTCCACTTACATCTGACTTCCTTCACTCCTCTTGGCATTGATCTATTGTTTATCATCCATCTTTTATTCAGTTTATTTTTAAGTATTTCATGTTTTTGAATGTTAGTGTTAATGACTTGCTTTCTAAAATTTGTTTTCCATTTGTTCATTCTAGTATATAGAAGTGTAATTCATCTTTGTTCATCCCAATTTTCAAATTCTTGTAGCTTTTGACAGATTTTCTATGTACACAATCATTTTATCTACAAATAATGACAGTTCAGTCTTACCGTGCCCTCTATTTGCCTTTGACTCCCTTTTTCTTGCATTATTGAACTGTATGGGTGACTATAATGTTGACTAGAAATGGTGAGAGCTGATTTTAGGAGGAAAGTGCTTAACCTTCCACAGTTAGATTCCAGGTTTTCCATAGAC
>SJYA01003091.1:4096221-4178167 GCA_006410615.1 Neotragus moschatus | reverse complement strand
TTAAACAACTTACATAGAATTACTTTTTATTGTTTCCAAATCTTTGTTATAATTTAACTCCTGAATAGGATTATTCTCTTATTAATGCTAAAAAATACAGAGATGAATATCAAGAAAGTTATTCAGGAACTTCTCTGGTGGTCCCATGGGTAAGATTCTGTGCTCCCACTGTAGGGGGCCCAGGTTTGATCCCCGGTCAGGGAACTAGATACTGAATTCTACAACTAAGAACTGATGCACCAAAATAAATATTTTTTTTTTTTTTAAAAAGAAAGTTGCTCGTAGGAGCTTCCAAACCTTTCAAGTCAACATATCTCTTTTGAAAAGTTTTTGTTAGTTAACCCATGTTAGTTTGTTTTATTTCTTCTCGATTCTGCATGTAACCAGGTTATATGTTTATTTTTATCTTTAAAAATGAAATACCAATTTGCTTATATCATATATCCTCAACTGCAAACCCTTGCTATGTATTTGACTGTGATGAATTTTTCTTGAAATAAACTTAAGAAAAGCATGCAGGTCAATTTTCAGATGCAGTTTCATGTTCCTTATCGTCTAGAAATTCCAGTGTCAGTGTGAACATAACACGTGTGGGGACAGATGCAATCGATGCTGCCCTGGGTACCACCAGCAGCCCTGGAGACCTGGCACTGNGCTATGTATTTGACTGTGATGAATTTTTCTTGAAATAAACTTAAGAAAAGCATGCAGGTCAATTTTCAGATGCAGTTTCATGTTCCTTATCGTCTAGAAATTCCAGTGTCAGTGTGAACATAACACGTGTGGGGACAGATGCAATCGATGCTGCCCTGGGTACCACCAGCAGCCCTGGAGACCTGGCACTGTTTCTTCCGGGAACACGTGTGAAGGTGAGGCCACTCAGAGGTGCAGGGATGTGAAGTCTTCCCCCTCTGCCTGCTTCAGTTTACAGTGACTTCATATTTATAGTGTGTAATGGTTTGGAAAAGACCCCGATGCTGGGAAAAATTGAGGGCAGGAGGAGAAGAGGGCAAAAGAGGATGAGATAGTTGAATTGTATCACCGACTCAATGGACGTGAACAAACCCAGGGAGATGGTGAAGGACAGGGCAGCCTGACATGTTGCAGTCTGAGGGTATGCAAAGAGTCAGACACGACTTAGCAACTGAACAACAATAAAATGGTTTTCTTAGATACTCAAGTAATTCCCAAAGCTGCAGACTACTGTCATAAGACATGAAGGATTGAGACCTGATATATCATTATGATTTACTGTTTATTTGATTGCCCTTACCATGTATTCATTTATCCTGTATTAATTTGGATTTAGATTTTAAATAGACAATATATTCACAAGGTTCCAATATCTGCAATATATTAAAGCATGTTTATAATTTCTATCTCCACCATTCTCACTTTGTATTATTTCCTAGTAGGTTCTTCCTGAAATGTTTATGCAAGTAAAGCATGTTAACACCTTACACAATTTGTGCATAGAATCTAATGTAATGTGCGTGCTGATCTGTGCATTGCTTTTATAGTTAACAGTATATCTTAAAGAAACTCTTTCCATATTAATGGTATAAAATACTGCTTTAAAAATAGTTGCACTGGGAAATTTCTGTCCTGGTCCAGTGGCAAAGACTCTGCACTCCCAATTCAAGGGACTCAGATTCGATCTCTGAGCAGGGAAATAGATCCCACATGCTGCAACGAAGACCTGGTGCAGCCAAATCAATTAATTAATTAAAAAAAATAGTTGCAATGAACTCCATTATATAGATGTAACACTACCAAAACATATACCTACCTATAGTATTTTGTTTGTTATCAGAGATGGTTAGATAGCATCACCCACTCAATGGACAATTTGAGCAAACCCCAGGAGATAGTGAAGGACAGAGGAACCTGGCATGCTGCAGGCTATGGGGGTCACAATGAGTCACACACAACTTAGCGACTGAACAGCAACTGCAAGTATTCTGTTAACATAGGCAGTGTCACCTTCGTCACTGACAAGTGAGCAGGTGCTTCTGCAGAATGTGATCCCAGGAAAGAGGTTGATGGATCCAGTGGGTGTGTAAACTCATAATTCAGATAGCTATTTCCCAACGCCTCCAGAAGGTGGCTCATGTCCTGCTAAAATGACTTACGCTATAGCTTGCCTGGTAGCTCAGCTGGTAAAGAATCTGCCTGCAATGCAGGAGACCTGGGTTCAATCTCTGGGTTGGGAAGATCCCCTGGGGAAGGGAAAGGCTACCCACTCCAGTATTCTGGCCTGGAGAATTCCATGGACTGTATAATCCATAGCGTCACAAAGAGTCAAACACAACTGAGCAACTTCCATTTTCTTCAAAACTTACTTAGGGAGGGAACGCTTGTGTTTATTTAGACCACGACGCCTATATTAACTGAGATGTGAAAATATTCTCCTAGAATGCAATTGCCACAATAAAGCCAAAGATTGTTACTATGATGAAGATGTGGCCAATCAGAGGAGAAGCCTGAATATTGCTGGACAGTTCAGAGGAGGAGGGGTTTGCATCGGCTGCCTGCAGAACACCATGGGTGTCAACTGTGAAACCTGTGTGGATGGATTTTACAGACCCCATGGGGTAAGAGTGCCTTGGCTGTCACCCAGCTTTGTGGTAGGAAAGAGCATCAGACCACCACACACAACCACAGCACTGCAGACATTTCCTTCTGTAACATTTGGATTCTTTTTTTGACTGAAGATTTATTAGGGAGTCTTTTTATAATCCAAGCAATTGAAGGCATACAAAGGTGGAAAAGAAACCATTTGTTTTCGAGGAACTTAAAGCTTGACTAGGGAGACAGATGTGCCCAGCAGTTAATAAAATCAATCACTAATTAAAGGGCTGAAATAGAGTTACAGGCAACTAGCTATGAAGAAATTTCTCACTTGTTTTGCTTTCTGGTTCAGAATCCCTTTATTGGAATGCTAGTAAGGGGTATGTGCATGTAATTATAAGGATCCCGGTTCTTAGGACCTTTCTTAGACTTTGATTCATGATTTTTCTTCTGTCCTTCTACTGGCAGTTGCCCTGAGAATACCTGCCACTTAATCTTTGTTTTTTAGCTTGTAGTGTTCTTCAGTATAGATATCCTGCTCTATTGTTCTCTTTTCTGGCTTAGAGTAGGATGTTTGGCCACTGCTACTTAATTTGAATTCAGAGCCCCCTGGCTGCATCCTCTCAGTTTTGTGATACTCAGTGTTGACGCAGAGGGTCAGCCAATAACTGAAGCAGCTGTCTCCTGCTCAAAGGAAGTGCTCACTTCTCACTTGACATGTAGCTGACATGGGAATCCTGTGGTGGCTGGGTTATAGGAGATGCTTCTATCTGGGTCACAGCAGAGCTGGGGGTCTGAGAGCTGTGATAATGGGAAAGGAGGACACTTTGCTAATGATGCCAGCGGCTGTCACCATCAAAAGGATGTTTGGTATTTTCTGGCTTGACCTACACACCCTGGGTACACAAAACCATGGTGATAGTCACATCTGGGATGAAAAGTTAACACTTGGTCATTGATGTTATTGTCAGTGTTAATGCTAAGATTGCTATTATTTCTAGCAAGATAATCTAGGACCACCTCTGCCTTTCAGGTGTCTCCTTATGAGGACCACCCTTGTCGCCCCTGTGACTGTGACCCTCTGGGGTCCCTCAGTTCTGTCTGTATTAAGGATGACCTTCACTCTGACTTACACAGAGGTACGTGATTCATTTCTGTGCTTGTAATCGATGTGTGTGTGTATGTGTGTGTGTGTAAGATTTGCACCTAGCAAGACTGTTACCATTGTGTAATAATTGGGTGATGATTCTCTATTGATGTTTTGCATATCAAATATTTATGAAGCACCTACTACTATGAGCCAGGCAGTTTTTTAGGACCTGGGAACATGTATATATAGTTGAACAGATGACCAAGGCCTCTGCTTGCAGGCAGACACTAAATGAACAAGCCCATGAATAATATAAAGCCAAGTCTTGGTGCCCTGGGCATAAAGCAAAATTACCAATCGTGATGAATCTGAGGAAGGGCGGGGTGGAGATGGTGATGTCAAGGTGACGAAATGACATTTGAGAGGTTAATTGAGCTTTTGATGAAAGAAGAAATGAGGCTCTGTTTCAAGTCATATGTGGATCAGTAAATATCAATCAGTGCATTTAGCTCTCAGAAGACAGGCAGAGGCTTAAGCATACATCCTCCTATAATGCAAGCAAATCCTCCAGGTAACCTTGTAAATGTCAGTGTTCTTTTCATTTCCAAAACTGGCAAATGGACGTGCAAATGCTAGAGTCCCCTGAATATGTTGTATCTGCTCAGAGACCCCTGCAAAACCCTCCGGTGCTCAGTCGCTGGCAGTGGAAGTGGATATTGATCACCTGAGAAGGATGTGGTCACCGTGGGGCCTGCTGGTTGGGGGCAGGTGGTGAATTACAGGAACTAGTGATTCATACCTGCAACCCACGATAAGAGGATGCTGATGATGACGGTTACCTTTGATTGGGTTCATTAAAAAATATACATGATTTTAATTTTTAATCATAGCAAGTAAAAGTTATTTTACCCACNTTAATGCTAAGATTGCTATTATTTCTAGCAAGATAATCTAGGACCACCTCTGCCTTTCAGGTGTCTCCTTATGAGGACCACCCTTGTCGCCCCTGTGACTGTGACCCTCTGGGGTCCCTCAGTTCTGTCTGTATTAAGGATGACCTTCACTCTGACTTACACAGAGGTACGTGATTCATTTCTGTGCTTGTAATCGATGTGTGTGTGTATGTGTGTGTGTGTAAGATTTGCACCTAGCAAGACTGTTACCATTGTGTAATAATTGGGTGATGATTCTCTATTGATGTTTTGCATATCAAATATTTATGAAGCACCTACTACTATGAGCCAGGCAGTTTTTTAGGACCTGGGAACATGTATATATAGTTGAACAGATGACCAAGGCCTCTGCTTGCAGGCAGACACTAAATGAACAAGCCCATGAATAATATAAAGCCAAGTCTTGGTGCCCTGGGCATAAAGCAAAATTACCAATCGTGATGAATCTGAGGAAGGGCGGGGTGGAGATGGTGATGTCAAGGTGACGAAATGACATTTGAGAGGTTAATTGAGCTTTTGATGAAAGAAGAAATGAGGCTCTGTTTCAAGTCATATGTGGATCAGTAAATATCAATCAGTGCATTTAGCTCTCAGAAGACAGGCAGAGGCTTAAGCATACATCCTCCTATAATGCAAGCAAATCCTCCAGGTAACCTTGTAAATGTCAGTGTTCTTTTCATTTCCAAAACTGGCAAATGGACGTGCAAATGCTAGAGTCCCCTGAATATGTTGTATCTGCTCAGAGACCCCTGCAAAACCCTCCGGTGCTCAGTCGCTGGCAGTGGAAGTGGATATTGATCACCTGAGAAGGATGTGGTCACCGTGGGGCCTGCTGGTTGGGGGCAGGTGGTGAATTACAGGAACTAGTGATTCATACCTGCAACCCACGATAAGAGGATGCTGATGATGACAGTTACCTTTGATTGGGTTCATTAAAAAATATACATGATTTTAATTTTTAATCATAGCAAGTAAAAGTTATTTTACCCACCCCACAGGCAAGGAAACTGTAGCTCAGAGCACTTGAGAAAGTTGGCCAAGAGTCTGCAACTTTCGAGGCTGGCTTTAAAGCAAAAGACAGTGCTCATCACCCTCCACCACTGGCTTCTGTGCTTTTTTTAAAAAAGAATTTTCTTATATAATTGACTAGCATACAGTACACCCATTTAAAGTACAGTCCATTGTTTTGGGGTATTCATGGGTACAGCCATCACCACAATCTAGCATTGGAATATTTCCATCACCCTGTAAAGAAGCCCCCCTACCCATTGGCAGTTTCCCTGCCTGTTTCTCTTCACCCCTCCCCCGCCCCTGCCCCAGCTCTAGGCAACCACTGAACTACTTTCTTTCTAGAGATTTGCTTATTCTGGCCATTTCATAGAAATAAAAGCATAGAATATGTGGTCTTTAGTGACTGGCTTCTTTCACCGATCATACTGTTTTCAAGTTTCATCCCTGTGGTAGCAGGTGGCAGCATTCTGTTCATTTTTTCTTGCTGTATGATACTCCATTGTATGTGTGTTTAACTTGTTCATTCATCAGTAGATGAATATTTGAGTTGCTTTGACTCTTTAGCTGTTGTGAATATTGCTCCTAGGAGCCTTTGTGTAAAAGTTTTGGGGAAAACATACATTTCCATTTTTCTTGGCTAGATACTTCAGAGTGGCATCTCTGGATCTTATGGCTACTCTCTGCTTAGCCTTTCAAGGAGGAACTGAATGGTTTTCAAAAGCTAATGCATCATTTTATAGTTACACGTATTTTCCATCTTTTCTTTCTTTAAACCAGGGATGGTTGTCAACTATGTTCTATGGGCCATATCTGGCACCACTATCTTTATAAATAAAGTTTTATTGGAACAAAGCTGTTTCCATCTGTTTATGTATCATCTGTGGCTGCCTTCAAGCCATATGGGCTGAGTTGAATAGATGCAGCAGAGACTGGCCAAAAAGCCTACAGTATGTACTCTCTGGCCTTTTACAGAAATAGTTGGCTGACCCCTGCTTTAAACACTTTTTACTTTCCTGTTGGATCATTTTGCCACTTTTCTTTGCAGGGAAGTGGCCAGGTCAGTGTCCATGCANGACTCTTTGGCTGTTGTGAATATTGCTCCTAGGAGCCTTTGTGTAAAAGTTTTGGGGAAGACATACATTTCCATTTTTCTTGGCTAGATACTTCAGAGTGGCATCTCTGGATCTTATGGCTACTCTCTGTTTAGCCTTTCAAGGAGGAACTGAATGGTTTTCAAAAGCTAATGCATCATTTTATAGTTACATGTGTTTTCCATCTTTTCTTTCTTTAAACCAGGGATGGTTGTCAACTATGTTCTATGGGCCATATCTGGCACCACTGTCTTTATAAATAAAGTTTTATTGGAATAAAGCTGTTTCCATCTGTTTATGTATCATCTGTGGCTGCCTTCAAGCCATATGGGCTGAGTTGAATAGTTGCAGCAGAGACTGGCCAAAAAGCCTACAGTATGTACTCTCTGGTCTTTTACAGAAATAGTTGGCTGACCCCTGCTTTAAACACCTTTTACTTTCCTGTTGGATCATTTTGCCACTTTTCTTTGCAGGGAAGTGGCCAGGTCAGTGTCCATGCAAGGAAGGTTATGCGGGAGAAAAATGTGATCGCTGCCAATTTGGCTATAAGGGTTACCCAGAGTGTGTGTCCTGTGACTGCAACCCAGCTGGCAGCGTGAATGAAGAACCCTGCTCTGAGTCTTGTCTCTGTAAGGTACGTATGACAGAAAATGGGCATTCATTTACAAGATGAATAAAGTCCTCTTCAGGTTTTAAAATGCTTGAAAGTTTGGAAAACATAGAAGATTTAAGACAAAACGATAAGAAAAAGCCATTTCAATATAACAACCAGGCTCTAGATCCTTAGCTTCAGTCTTGAGTACAAAATCAGATGATAATATTTCAGACTATCTGGAAATTGATTGTGACATCATGAGGCTTTGCACTTGTCTTTTTGTTTACCTGTGTCTGGGTCGCCAGACATGTTTCCTGCTAATGTCATGTTTGTTTTGTTGTTCAGTTGTTCAGTTGTGTTCGACTCTTTGTGACCCCATGCATCAGGCTTCCCTATCCTCCACTATCTCCTGGAGTTTGCCCAAATCCATGTCTATTGACTCAGTGATGCTACCTAACCAGCTCGACCTCTGCCACTGTCTTCTCCTTCTGACTTCAGTCTTCCCCAGCATCCGGGTCTCTTCTAATGAGATGGCTCTTCATATTAGGTGGCCAAAGTATGGGAGCTTCAGCTTCAGCATTAGCCCTTCCAATGAATATTCAGAATTGGTTTCCTTTAGGATTGACTTGTTTGATCTCCTTGCTGTCCAAGGGACTCCAGCACCATGTGTCATGTTTGTATCATTTTATTCTGTCCATTATTGGTTTCAAAAGCTAACTTGTTGCTTCACTTGCAGGAAAATGTTGAGGGGAGTCACTGTGATCGCTGCAAGCCAGGATTCTATAACTTGGAGGAAAGGAACCCCCAGGGCTGCTCCGAGTGCTTCTGCTTCGGCGTCTCTGATGTTTGTGAAAGCCTCTCCTGGCCCATCAGTCAGGTGGGGTCACCTTCTGAAAGCTGGGAGGTGGGAGTGTGGCAGGTGGCATGGAGATTACGAGGACAGGCAGGGGGTCCTAGCTGTTTGGGAAACAGAGAGTCTGAGGGGTTGGTTTCTAGAGGGACAGCATGCTGGCTCGAGCTTAGGGCTCTTCCCTGACCTCCCTTCTCTTTTCTTGCTAGTGCCTCGGGAGGGGGGATTCTGGTCAATACTTGAGAAGGGCAAGGTGTTCCTGTGGGTGGTCTGTCATCTCTATATAGGTGACAGATTAGGAGGATAGGATCTGGAGGTTTTATACAGGTTTTGGCATTTGGCTAAGAAGTAGGGGACAGCAATGAAGAAGTCAGCATTAGCCAGAGATGTTTTATTCAGTGCATTTATTGAGTTCTTTGCTTTTCTTTTAATCTGAGATATATATCGATGGCCTGTACAGTTTTGCTCATCTATTTGGTTCTAATTGACCTGGGTTTGGGGGACGTGTGACTCATTCTTAGGTTTTCTGGGTCCTTTGACGAGCAGAAGCCCTGGTGTGTGAACTCCGTCCTGGTTGAGCTCTCTGGGTCTGCCCCTTCATTGTGAAGATACTAGCACTGGGCTGAGGGAAACCCGAAGGGATCCACAGATCTGAAAGTCGTGGATCTGTTTTGAAGGTGAAAGATATGTCCGGGTGGCTGGTCACCGACTTGGTCAGTTCCAACCAGATCCGGTCCCAGCAGGATGCACTGGGTGGACGTCACCAGATCAGCATCAACAACTCGGCGGTGGAGCAGAGGCTGACCTCCCAGTACTACTGGGCGGCCCCCGAGGCCTACCTGGGAAACAAGGTATTTGCGGTGATGGTGTCTGGGGCAGGGATCGCGAGCACATTCGTGAAGAACTTTGGTTGGCCTTTCACGTAGTCTCGTTGTTCTCTTGGGCATTTGGCAGAATATCACACAGTGTTTACTCCCACCTGACTCCCACGGTCTTTTCATCCCTGCTTGACTTGACTACATCATTAAAATACGAAATTATGTCCTTCCTGGCACCATGGTAAGCCCCTGGTAGGTAGGGGAAGCCTGTCCCCTTCTCCCATACAGACTCTCTGCCTTGCTCTGGGTTCCTGAGTCACCCGGGCCTTTGTGCAGGTCTTTGCGTCCCCGTTCTGTGGAGTCAGCCGTGTACCAGTTTTGTGCTCAGTCCTGTTGCTTCTTTGCGACCCCATGGATTGTAGCCTGCCAGGCTCCTCTGTCCATGGGATTTCCCAGGCAAGGATACCAGAGTGGGTTGCCATTTGCTTCACCAGAGGATCTTCCCGACCCAGGGATCGAACCTGTGTCTCCTGCCTCTCCTGCTTTGGCAGGCAGGTTCTTTAGCACTGAGCCATCTGGGAAGCCCATACCTGTCTCACCGGGTGTATAGAACACTCCTAGAAAGGGTGTGCAGGAGACCCCTCCGCTTCTTTCTCATGATTGTTGCTCACGTGAAGTTCATGTTTAAGAACAGATAGGATCCCTTCCATTGTAAGAAAATGCTCAAAGGGGATTCTGCAAAGTGGGAAGTTGGTTGATACGATTTAACGTCTCCCTTCTGTGACATGGTCCCGTCCCTGNAGGAGACCCCTCCGCTTCTTTCTCATGATTGTTGCTCACGTGAAGTTCATGTTTAAGAACAGATAGGATCCCTTCCATTGTAAGAAAATGCTCAAAGGGGACTCTGCAAAGTGGGAAGTTGGTTGATACGATTTAACGTCTCCCTTCTGTGACATGGTCCCGTCCCTGCTCACCAGTCATGCACCTTCTCCAGATTCTGATCTGAAAATATGTTCAGTGGAACAACCCTCACTGGCTATGGCTCCCTTAGCTTCACCTTTGGTTTAAGTCATGGTGTAGGTCTCATACCATAGTCCATTTCTAGTTGATTTGATGGTTACATTTTAAATTTTATAGTTGTTTTGTGTATGTTTAATTGGTGCTTTTTTTTTTTTAAAATGATTGCTTTTCTACGCTAAATTATAATCTTAGAAGTCATTTTCTGTTTAGAATGAGGTCTTATTGCCAAAATTCAGTAGTTTGTGTGTCTGGGGATTACCTCTCCAATTTCTTAATGGTGCAGAAACTGGCTTCTGAACATTGTGTTGTTGTACCATATCTGGCAGGAAAAAAAAAAGGTCTCTCTGTTACATTAGAGGACATGGGGTCAGGGAGAGAGCCTTTAGTCCCTCCCTTGGCTGAGCACGCATGTGTCTGTCCTCCCACAAGCACGGCGATGAGACCCAATGTTGAGACTATAGTCGGGGCAAACTCCCTACCCGCTGCGGTTCTTCCATGAAGTAAAGGTCTGTTGTTGGACTAGCAGAAGTTCATAGAAATTTGCCTCATTAGCTCTAAGAAAGAGTGCATTTTCTGTGCATTTAAACAATATCCTGCATTTGGTGATGTCAGTTAAACAGAAGATTCGTGTAACAGGCTTCCTGTCCACTGCCTTAAATGTGAAGTCCTTACGTGCTGGGGCCTCGGGAATGCCTCACAGCCCAGCAGTTTCCAGATGAGTCCTAGCCACCGTGTCCTCTGACTGCGGGCTCTGCTCCCTCCTCTCGGTGCTCACTGTCCCTTCATGGTTCCAGCTGACAGCCTTTGGTGGATTCTTGAAGTACACCGTGTCCTACGAGGTCCCAGAGGAAGCGGTGGACGGTGACCCCCTGTCCCATGCCGACGTCATCATTAAGGTGACTGCTTTCTTGTCTCTGTACTAGAGCTGAGGGCTTCGTGGAGGGTCAGTTTTATGACTGAAAGTGTCTAAGAGGGGGGTGCGATATAGCGAGGAGCTCAGGGCCAGGAGGGCTTTCAGCAGTGGTCTGCCTCTCAGGTCCCCTGAGACTAGAATTTCCAGAACTGCCTGGGGGCCGCACTGTAGCTCTTCCCTTCATCCTGTAGTGGAATTGTCTATTCACACTCGAAAGGGAGAAGGTTTTCCTCCATGTGTGGACTTCCTGATCGGCCTTGGAGCCCCTCCGCCCCTCCGGTCGTGTCCGCCCCACTGAGTGGCCAGAGTCTGGCTGGTCACAGAGTCTGGCAGCACAGAGTCTGGCTGGGTGGGGACAGGAGATGTGTCACTGTTTTTGTCTCACCTCTGTCCCCTCCATCCCTGTCCTCACTCCCATCACAAAAAGAAGCATAACTAATGAGAACCTACTGCACAGCACAGGGAATTCTCAGTGCCCTGTGGTGACCGGAAGGAAATCCAAAGAAAGAGGGGATATGTGTGTTCATATAACTGACTCACTTCGCTCTGCAGCAGAAACTAACACAACACTGTAAAGCAGCTGCGCGCTTAGTGCTTCAGTCGTGTCCAATTCTTTGGGACCCCATGGACTGTAGCCCACCAGGCCCCTCTGTCCATGGAAATTCTCCAGGCAAGAAGGCTGGAACGGGTTGCCACGCCCTCCTCCGGTGGGGGGGGGGTGGGGGCGGGTCTTCCCAACCCAGGGATCGAACCCTGGTCTCCTGCACTGCAGGCAGATTCTTTACCATCTGAGTCACCATGGGGTTTCCTAAAAGAAATGCTAATTGTCATGTCAGTCCTTGAAATTCATTTTACAAGAATTAAATTTTCTAATTAAAATAGATATTCTCCTAATTGTTATTTGACAGACTAGGTTAACAAACACTCCATATAAACAAAACCTACAGTTGTGAAAAAATGAAATATGAACGTTACCCTTGGGGGTACACACATAGGTCAGAAGACACATGATGATAAATGGGCTCCTATGTGATTACTTTTATGACTTTTAAGAAGTGAGCGTGACAATGAAATCTTTATTTTCAGTTATCGCCCACCAATAAGAGGAAGTCAGGTTCACAGTTTTAGCTCGTGACATACAGTGAACCAGGAGACAAATCTACATCCATCAGATACAACTAATGGACTGACTCTTAAAATCCAGGCTATTGAAAGCTTGCAACATACCAGTTATTGGTGTGTGTTCCCTAGCGACAGAATGCCAGCAAAGGCTGACAATGAGTAGAACTTGTGGGTTTTTAAAAGGTATTTTCTTACATTGCTAGAAATCAGGAGGTTTATTGCATGTTTGTGTCCAGAAATGAGTTAAGATACTATATTCCAATAAAAGTTGCAACAAAACCAAACAAAAAACTCAGCAAGGCCTTGGCCTTTGCTATACCCCTGAAACATTGTAAATCAGCTGTGCTTCAATTAAAAAAGAGATGAGGGTATCAGATTGGTTGCTTTGAGGAAAGCTTGGTCTAGTGCTTGCCTTTGTTTCTTTTCTGAGATTAGCGCACAGTCTTTAGACTTATCCAAATTCCTCTGGGAGGAACACAGTGAAATATCTCTGATCCTTCTAGACCAAGGGCGACATGGATGTCATTACACGTTTGGCCAAGACATGAAAAGCCAGGTGGCTGAATACAAAATTTGCTTTTTGTGTTTCATCATGAAAATGAATCATGAATGTATTTCTTCCTTGTTCTAAAAATGTTAGGGAAATGGAATCACTTTAGGCACCCAGGCTGAGGGCCTGCTGTTGCAGCCGTACGAAGAGTACTTGAACGTGGTTAGACTGCTGCCAGAGAACTTCCGAGATTTCAAGAGCAAGAGGGAGATAGATCGCGACCGGCTGATGACCGCCCTCGCCAATATGACCCATCTCTTGATCAGAGCCAACTATAACACTGCTAGGACTGCTGTTTACCGGTGTGTACTGGAAAGGAGGGAAACTCATGGTGGCCTTGCCTTTTGTGTAATTTATGAATTGTCGATTTTATGCATTATGCACTTGAAGTTGAATACACTTGATTATTTTAAGGACACAGCTCATGGAGCTGTCTGTCTTGGAATTAGTTTTTATCACTGTAAGTTTCTCAAAAGTGTAAGAAGGGTTGTCCGTGACCGATGTATCTAGTAGGAAATAGACTTGGTGTCAGGATCAGAAACTTTCAGGGTGGTTTTCTGAGAAATGAGGGGTCAGTTGCCAGCAATGTTGCACCTAGTTTTCACCCTCTTGATGTTACTGGTCTTAGATTTTCACAGCTCATGAGTTCAGCCTTAGTCGTTTTGGTTCTTCAAGAAGGTCTGTTTCAAAAAAAAAAAAAAAAAAGGTCTGTTTCTGGCAACGTCAGTCAGAGCGTGCACAAAGAATACGGCTAAAGCAAACCTAAGAGCACACCCAGTGACAGTCTCTCTGCACTAGAGAGAGTTCGGCTGCCTGGGCTTCTTCTTCTGAAGTTCATTCTTCGGAAGGGGCCCCATGCACAGAGCCTTGCCTCACCTGTGTTGGGCAGTAGCTCATCTTTTTCCAAATTTCGAAGGCATTTCCAGGGACTAATGACAGCTCCCAGAAAATGTTCTGTTGTGAAAATCTTTTGTTACTTACAACACACTCACCTTTTTAATTAAAAAAAAATTTTTCTTTGAATTAAACTTTTTTAGGAATTCGTCTTCTTTGAGGTTCTAGATGCTACGTGCAAGCGTGTTAAGTTGTGTAACGGGCCCTCTCTGTTTGTCTGTTGGTAGGTTGGATTCTGTCTCTCTGGACGTGGCCAGCCCTAACGTCATAGACCTGTCCCTGGCCACGGAGGTGGAACACTGCGAGTGTCCTCAGGGCTACGCGGGCATCTCCTGTGAGGTAACCTTCCTCCTCCTTCCTGTCTGCTGCCTTTGCTCCTTCCTATGGGGGAAAAATGCGTCGAAGGTGATGTCATGATGTACGTTTGAGTTTTAATTTTGGAAGCCCAGTGTTTCTAAGTTTCAGACTTTTGAGAGATCTTGGAATATAGGAAACACATTGCTTAAAGAAATCTAGGGACTTTCTTGGCTGTCCACTGGTTAAGACTTTGTCTATCAACACAGCAGGTGCAGGTTCGATCCCTGGTCAGGGAGCTAAGATTCTGTGTGCTTCACAGCCAAAAACAAACAAACAAACAAACAAACAGAAGCAATATTGTAACAAATTCAATAAAGACTTTAAAAATGGCCCACATCAAAAAATCTTTAAAAAAATAAATCCAATTTCTCTGAAGCCCCTGGGAATACCCTCCGTAGGTGTCACTGTCTGGCTTAGTCAATAGGAAAGTTGCAGCATCCAAGCCATATTTTGCATTCCTAAGGAGGATCGAACTTCGATCCTATTGAACATTTACCAGTTACCAACACTTGACCTGGAAAGCTTTAGCCAAGCCAGCCCTGTTGGCGACCTTTGATGGCCCCCGGCTGTGTTACTTATGTGGGCTCCGCATCACATAGTCAGTGTATGAAACTACTCTCTCCTTCATTGCTAAAAGTAATCTGTTGCTTAAAAATGTTGAGGTGTATTTTGAATTATTTGGACATCCATATGGATAATAACTCTCTCTTTACTGAGCACTTTGTATGTATCTGGCACTGTTCTGAGCCTTTTCCATGTATTACCCCATTTAATCCTAACAACAGCCCTGTCAGGTAGGCCCTTCACATACTTTCTGTTCCACAGGTGAGGAAACAGAGACACAGAGAGGTTAAGTAACTTGACTGAGGTCACACAGCTAGAAAGCAGTCATCTTAGGATTTGAACTTCACCCCTGGCTACTGCCATGAGGTCCTCTCATGTGTCCATGACTGACTGTAATTGTGAACTTTTGTCATTGGCTGTGATTTCTTGGCTTGCACTTTTAAAAACTGAGAACGTTTAACTTATAATCTGTTTTTACCGTTACTAACTTTGTAGTTAATAAGGTTGGCCTGAAGCCTCCTGGTGCAGATATTTAATTAAATATTTTTATCTCTGTTTTAAATATTTGGAAAAGTATTTTTGGTATGGGGTGGGGAACCAAAGAATTTTTTTTTACATCTCATTTATTTTTAGGACCAACAAGAGTTCATAGGTCCTAATCCCTGTGGGTCTTGTGCTTAATGGAAGAATGACCCTCAGACCACCTCATAGTATGTGGATGTGGGCCTGGGGAGCTACAGGTAGTGCAGAGATAAGCGTGGAAGTGGGAGCCTTGCCAGCTGGACTGGAAGGGGGAGTTACTGCTGAAGGGCAAGTGGTCAGGGCTTTGGAAGGCAGTGTTGGTGTGGGTGGGGTTTTGGAGGGCATGTGCTCTTGTGGGTGGAGCTTTGGAGGGCACGTGCTGATGTGGGTGGAGCTTTGGGGGGAAAGTGTTGGTGTGGGCAGGGCTTTGGAGGGTAACTGCTGGTGTGAGTGTGGCTTTGGAGCAAAACTGTGGGTGTGTGTGGGATGATGCTCAGGCAGGAACAGGAAGCTCAAGTCTTCTTTGTCGGGGTTTGTGTCAAGCAGAACTCATTCTGTAATCCAGCTCTTGCTCAGAAGCTGACTTAAAGAATCAGGCAGCTGTTCACTGAGAATGGAATTTGGGGAGCCCTGTAGCTGCCACACAGACCCCCAGGCGGCTGCCTGCTCAATGCCTATCTGTAGAGAAGCCTACTGTCTCCAGGGGAGCATGGCTGCGGGAGGTGATAGGGCACATTCCCAAGATCAGTGTGAATGAAGGCATCACACATTATTACTATAATGAAATGCTCTCTAAGAATCCTTAGAACAATAGAAAACAAACCCCCACTCCCTTGTGCCATGGCCCCAAGGGAGTGTGCCAGCCTCAAATTAATCATCCCCCAGTCTGCACTCTGGATGCATTTCTTGTCTGCTGTCGCCCTGGGCAGCCCATGGACAGGGGTCTTGCAGGTGTGCACACCTGGCGTTGAATCATTGTATGAGCGCCGAGGACCAGAGCTAATGCTTCATGTTTCAGATTGCATGTCTGTCAAATAGAGAGTCAATTTCTCAGGGTCACCAGAAGGATGACTTGAAGCACAGTGTCTAGGGGACTCCTTGTCCCTGAACCTCCAAGTTGTCAGACCAGCAGGAAGACCAAGGGAAGCTCACCTGTAACACTTGTCTTATTAAACTGATGCTATTTGACACAGATGTGCATTTAACACTGTGATGGCAACATTTCATAAATTTTAAGCAAAAGAAAAAATAGTAGAGGGAAAAATATCCTCTCCATTGAAATCCTAGTTAAATGATTATTACATGATTTCTAAGAATGTTGCAGTGGAAAACTCCTGTGATGTACGCTGGCTTATCGAAAAGCTTATTAAGTGGTTGTGTGCATGTTTCTGCCTTTAAAACATATAAGGAACTGGATTATGGTGGTAGTTGCACCACTCAGTAAATTTACTGAAAAAAAAAAATCATTGAGTCGTATGCATCATATGGGTGCATTTTATGGCATGTTTGGGCAAAAAAAATAAGTTTTCTGTTCATGGAAGACTGAGCGGTTTTTGTTTCTAACATATTTAGAAAAAGATGATTTGCATTTTGCATAAAAAGTTACCTTCACCTGCATGGTCACCTGTCCTTCTTTTGCAGTCCTGTCTTCCTGGCTATTACCGCGTGGACGGAATACTTTTCGGGGGAATCTGTCAGCCCTGTGAATGCCACGGCCATGCAGCCGAGTGTGATGTTCATGGTGTTTGCTTTGTGAGTCTCAGACCTCATGTGCCCCTCCCCCACTCCGAAGCCCTGGCTCTACTCAGAAGTGATGTTTTAAAAAATGCTTCCTCCACAGGGAACATCCCTGCCTTTGTGAACCCCAAAGGAAATCTGGAGGTTTAAGTTCAAGACATAGACTATCTCCTGCTTTTTATTTCTTTCTTTATTTTTTTTGAAGAAAAGTTGCTTTGGTAATAATAGGAAAGGGAGGTATCATTTCACTGCAGGTTTTTTCTTAGAACAATAAGTAATGATTTACTTTATGAGACTAAAAAGTAACATAAAGGTAGAAAACGTCCACCGATTAAGCAAAAAAGATTAGATCTTTTAAATGCAAATGCTAGTAGATTTTACCATTATATTACATAGTATATCATAAGAGGAATAATATCTTATAATCCCACTCATTTCTGTAATATATAATGCTTCATCATTGTTAGCAGATGAAATCTGCAAACAAGTCCCTCTTTCATGCAGTAGAAGTTGAAACAGGGCTTAACAAATGTGTGGTTAATCTTGAGAATGAACTTTGGGGCAGATAACAGGGCAAGACTTGTTTTTTAACTTCAGTCAGGAATTCTTTTAGGCTCTTGTGCCTGGGAGCCAGGCCACACTCCTGGGCTCTAATGGATTCGCCGCTCAGAGACGGAATGAATGTGTATGGTAATCAGCTGAACCCTATTCACTGGCACAGCACAGAGGGAGGTTCATGCTTTTTCCCTAAGAAATTGATTGAGTAGCAGGGCAAGGAAATTTTAATGATCAGACCCATGGGGAAGACTTCGGCGTGGTGCCGCCCACTGCTTATTCTCTCTGGAGCCTCATTTTTCTGTTTCTCTGGAAGGACAGCTTTCATTTAGCTCTTTGTCCGTGTCTTTGTTCTCTATAAGTGAAGTGTCTGTAGGGTGGCGTGGAAGGATGGCTTGCACGCAGTCTCAGTCTTTCCATGATAAGTTCCTCAAGCTCAGCTTCCCATTGCTTGATGAGGTTGTTCCTTTAAAAGCTCTCTCCCTCTTCCTTTCGGGTTTGGAGGCCTCTGCCCACACTTGGGCTGGGGGCGGGGGTCCACATTCTGCACTCTCTGCCGTCCAGGATCTGAGAGCAGCTCTTTGATCCACTTTGTTACTGCAGAGGAGACCGAATATAGTGGTTGGAAGTTGCTTCTTGTTTTCACATTAAAAGATTTTATCAACCAGTCTGGAAACAGGCAGCCGCTCCTCACATAGGAGTGTTTGGTGACTTGTTTTAGTGTTTTGCCTTTTTTTTCTGCTTGGACTGCAAGTTGTGGGTAACACTGGGGCTCACTCAGTGGGCCAGAGCCAAGCCTCTCCACACGTGTGTCCTAGGCATGTCAGCACAACACCGCTGGGGACCACTGCGAGCGCTGCCTGCCCGGCTTCTATGGGTTGCCTTCCCGAGGGACCCCCGGGGACTGCCAGCCCTGCGCTTGCCCGCTCTCCACGGCCTCCAACAAGTAAGCCCGTCCCCTCCACCAGCCAGTCCTGCCCCGAGGGGCCAGGATCCCCATCCAGACCCGCAGTGATGTCTTCAGAGCAAGACCTGTGCGCAATGAGAGTGTAAATTTGCCCTATGGTAATTAATTGGGACTCTAGATGGAGGAAAAGACTCTGTCTTTTAAAAAAAAGCTTGACATATTGAAGTATATAAGGCAAGGTGTGTGGTGGCAAGGACATTTGCCTGCCTTTTTTCCTCTTGGTCTAATGTTGATCATCACTTCCTTCAGTGTTGTGTGCCTACCAGTGGGGTAGGAAGTGGAGGGGCACAATAAAACTTGTTCCTGGACTTCAGGAGTATTTGAGCTAATGACCAAAATATGTAAATATGAGGCTTATTGGGAATGAACTGAATTTGTTAAATTGATTCAACAAATCTATATTGAGTGCCTGATATGTGCTGGGTATCATGGTAGGTGTCGTGAGCATCAGACTGTTCAGCCGTGGCTGCTGGCACCATGGCATCCACTGTGTGATCATGAGGACAGGGGAAGTATGTCCACTCTGCAGGGGGCATCTACCAGGGGCGATGCCCTGAGGAACCTCTCAATCTGAGACTTGAAGGAGGAGAGGAAATTGGAAGTGAACTTGCTCTTGGCCAGTGTGGGCAGCTCTGAGCTAGGCAGCCCAGCCCCAGGGACTAGAGGAGAGGAACTTGGCTTGAGCATCAGAGCCAGCCTCCTGGAGAAGACCGCTGAGGAGGGCATTGAGGGTGAGCCAGTGAGCCCAGACAGAGTGGGGAGAATTGCAGCCCAGGCCATGGGACAAACAGGGAGTGTCTAGTGCCCACTGGGTGGGCTGTGTGACTGGGGACCTTTGTTTCTGGGCTGAGGAGTAAGGGTCCAGTGAAGGTGTGTAAGGATAGGAGTGGTGGAAGCCAAGCATTTCAATATTTAGGAGTTCTGCACCATCCACTGGAGAACGGCATTCATCTCTGCTGTTTTGTCAGTTTCAGCCCCACCTGCCACCTGGATGATGGGGACGAAGTGGTGTGTGACCAGTGTGCCCCAGGATACACAGGGGATTGGTGCGANAGGAGTGGTGGAAGCCAAGCATTTCAATATTTAAGAGTTCTGCACCATCCACTGGAGAACTGCATTCATCTCTGCTGTTTTGTCAGTTTCAGCCCCACCTGCCACCTGGATGATGGGGACGAAGTGGTGTGTGACCAGTGTGCCCCAGGATACACAGGGGATTGGTGCGAGAGGTACTCCTTCACTCAGCCGGTTTCCAAAAATGTTTACAATGAATTTTGTGTTTGTTTTTAAATGTGTAGCTTCATGTGGCCTTAGAGTTCTTGATATGTAATTATTATTTTATAGACTCAGAGAGAGAAGCCAGTCAATCAATTAAAAAATTAATGTTGAAAATCCATGGGAATACTTTGATCTCTCTGAGCTAACCTGAGTTCTCATCAGTAGCAATGGGAAACAGCCAGGAGTTCATACGTCTGTTCACACATTTGAATGTCCTTTTACTCTGGATAATTCCACAAGTGAGAGCTAGTTTGATCTAAGTGTCTCCTGGCGCCTGGAGGCCAGGGGCTGTCTTTCCCGTGTGAGCCTTGGTGCCAAGTCTGGCTGGTCTCCATAGGAGGTGGTCTCCCTGAATGGTGGGATGTGGGTTGAGTTGCCTGGGTCCCGAGCCTGTCCCAGGGGATTGTTGGCTTATTTGGACGCACTGCCCATGTTTCACAATGAGTGATGGCATCTGTGAATGCCTGAACTGGGAGCCGCGTTCCTCTCCCAGTAGATCTTAGGTGAAGAGTCAGTCTGATTGATCAACCACTCAGAGAGTCCCTGGATGGTGGGGTACAGTCTATAGTAATTGCATTTGTGTGCGTCTCTGTCTCCATCTTTTACACAGATGTGCAGACGGTTACTATGGAAACCCAGCAGTGCCTGGAGACTCTTGCGTCCCATGTAACTGCAGTGGCAACACTGACCTCTTGGAGCCTGGGAGCTGTGATTCCGTCACCGGAGAATGCCTGCGATGCCTTGGGAACACCGATGGCCCTCACTGTGAGAGGTGTGCTGACGGTTTCTACGGGGACGCAGTGACCGCGAAGAGCTGCCGTGGTGAGTGTGTGGGCTGTTGCAGTTGGGTCCACTGCTTACCACCTTGTGAAGACTCCACTCATCTTGTGCTCAGTTGCTAAATCATTTTGAACTCTTTTGACGCCATGGACTGTAGCCCACCAGGCTCCTCTGTCCATGGGATTTCTCAGGCAAGAATACTGGAGTGGGTTGCCAGTTCCTCCCTCAGGGAATCTTCTTGACCCAGGGATGAACTTGAGTCTCCTGCATTGGCAAGTGGATTCTCTCCCTCTGAGCCACTGGGGAAACTCCTCCATCCATCTACCTACCATCAAACAGTGCTTGGCCCAGGAGGTCACTTGACCCCATCTGCACTGGGTTAGCTCGATCAGTTTACTCCAAACGGAGGTCAAGTGGCCTAGAAAACACGCAGCCTCCCATTTCAGGAGGAAGTGGTACTCCACAGAGTGCCGGCGCTGCTCCCAGGCACTGAGGAGGTGAAGGAAGCCTGTCCTGTTGGTCAAGCAGATGCTAAGGGCTTCTTGAAGCAGATGGGATTTCAAGATGTGGAGTGGGAAATGGGGAGACCCTAGCCCTCAAATTGGCACATCTCAGTGGTCTTTGCCTGAATTGCTGACTCCATGTTGCTCTGCAGGGCTCAGCTCAGACCCTTGAAGTGACAGGCCCTGCAGAATCAGTTACTGAGAAAAGCAGACTTCAAACTCCCAGGATGACAAACGTATAGCCTTAAGGCTGATACAGCTCCGAGTTTTATTTTTTGCGTGGTTCTTGAAAAAGGAATGAGAGAGTAAAAACTGCAGCGATTCGTTGTTTTGACGCATGCGTGCTAAGTTGCTTCAGTCGTGTCTGACTCTTTGTGACCTGTAGACTGTAGCCCTCCAGCCTCTATCTGTCCATAGGATTCTCTAGGCAAGAATACTGAAGTGGGTTGCCATGCCCTCCTGCAGGGGATCCTCCACACTCAGGGACTGAACCCATGTCTCTTATGTCACCTGCATTGGCAGGCGGGTTCTTTACCACTATCATTACCTTTTGACAGTGAAGTTGCTCAGTCGGGTCTGACTCTTTGTGACCCCATGGACTGTAGTCTGTCAGGCTCCTCCGTCCGTGGGATTTTCCAAACGAGAATACTGGAGTGGGTTGCCGTTTCCTTCTCCAGGGGATCTTTCTGACCCAGGGATTGAATTCGGGTCTCCCGCAGACAGACTGTTTACCATCTGAGCCACCAGGGAAGCCCTTTTTGATGATTTCACCTTTTTTGATGATTTCGTATGAATACTGAAGCCCTGCTATGCTATTACAATGTAGAGACACAAGAGGGAGCCAGTGATACAGAAAAGATGCTAGGAGGACAAGAGATGAGCAAGGAGTTAATCGCCCTGGGCTTAGGAGCCTGACATTCAGCATCCTGATTGGTTATCATAGGAGATGATAATTATCATGATTATGATAACCTGTAATTGTGTACGGCTTCAAAGTTTACCCAATGCCTTTACCGTTCTCATGGTTTTCTTTTCATGCTTATTGCAAACCTTGATGATAGTTCATTTGTCACTTATCACATGTCTGTTACTTCCCAGGCACTATGCTAAGTATTGTGATGGGAGTTGGAACTTTATCGGGCTTGAAAATCCCGAGTCTAGTGGGGCGCTATACAGGATGGTGTATCAGGGAAGCACATGTGGGGGTTCAGGGCTTTAGGGTCTGATTAACACAGGGTAGCATCCAGGGTTACATGGTCACCAAGCAGCCATGTGATATTAGGCGAATTTATTAACCTCTCCTAGCTGCTATTTCCTCATGCGTAAAATGGACATAAGTATATGTGTACACTAGGCCTTTCTGAAAAATAAATGGGATAACAAATTTAAAGTTCTAGACAATAAATAAATGGTAGCAATTATAATTGCTAGCAATAAGAGCAGTAATTTTTATTACTTTTCTGTATCAATAGTGTCTGCTATAAATGCAAGCCATGCATGTAACTGAAAATTTTCTAGTAGCCACCTTTTAAAAATTATAAATAGATGCAATACATGTTAATAGCACATTGTATTTAACTCAATATATAGAAAGTGTTATTTTATCATGTAATCAGATTTTCAAAGTGCAGATGAGACGATTGCTTTCTTTTTTTTAATATGAGTCTTCAAAATTCAGTGCATCTTTTATAGCCTAATTAGTATGGGCTTCCTAAGTGACTCAGTGGTAAAGAATCGGCCTGCAATGCTGGAGGCATAAGAGACCCGGGTTCAATCCCTTGGTAGGGAAGATCCCCTGGAGAAGGAAAGGACAGCCCACTCCAGTATTCTTGCCTGGGAAATCCCATGGACAGAGGAGCCTGACATAACTTAGTGACTAAACAAGAACAATAATAAGGATGCTAAATTTTCATCAGAAATACTTGATCTACATTTAGGTTACATAAAATTTAGTGTTGAAGAAGTGGATTCTTACACCCAAGTTTTTCAAGCACATTTACAAGTTTTCCTTTATGTATATCCAGCCTGACATAGCTGTGTGATCTATGGTAAATTATATCATCTTTCTAAGGTTTAGATTTCTCACCAAAGAGAAAAATAGATCTTTTACCAAATAGAAAAATGTTCGTGCTCCCCTTCTGTGTTTGTTATGAAGGTTAATTCATTTATTCCACATTTTGACTATAATGTGACAGACTCAAGCTGACGGGTGAATGCCCTGCAAAGCCTGCCACACACAGTGGGCTTGGGCCTGAGATATTTTGTGACGTTCTTCTTATATGATTATGCCATCGGACAGAGAGTATGCATTTTCTAAGCCCAAGCATTCCTGAATAGTACACATCCTGGGATATCTTATCAGTGAACATATTACAAATCTTAAATGAAGTGCATGTTGACAGCTGTGGTATGAATATCAATTAAACCTTTCTTGGACTCATTAAATTGCATCATTTTGAGAAGGTGGGGGACTTTGTAGCTTTAAACATCAATATTCTGGCTGGAGATGAAACTGAAACCTCAGGCCTGAAGGCCTGAGTCAAAGGACTCAGGTCTTAGAATAAGAAATATTTCATTAAATCATGAACTATAATATTAATTATCTACATGGCTATAATTCAACTTAAAATATTTATATATGATTGGGATGAGCAAATGGCTAAATCGATTTTGAAATCTTCTTTGCATGTCTTTTATGAAGATTGGTTGATTTACACTGGAAGCTCATTTTAAAAATTTCAAGGGATTCATGAAATAGGTTAAGCTCATCTGCAGATTATTACCTTAATAGTTTCAGTACACTTTTTTCTCTGTGATGGTTCCTTCCGCCAACCTTATGTTGGCTCACTCAGAAAAAGAGTAAATTTTTAAAGTTATTGCAAAGCAATCATTTTGTTCTCATTTTCCGGTTTGAAACATGAATGTGTAAGATTTCTCCTTTGGGGATTAAGGGATTATATAAGAGCCATATCCAGAAATAGGCACAAATATGTCTTCTGTGTGTGTTAGCCTGTGAATGTCATGGCCAAGGCTCCCTTTCTGCCGTCTGCCACCCGGAAACTGGACTCTGTGAGTGCAAACCACACGTGACCGGACAGCGGTGTGACCAGTGCTCGGTAAGAGGCCTCCAGGTCCTTGCGTACAATTCACGTGTGCGTGTGGCAGTGTTGACGTCTGGAACTGGTTCAGATGAAATGGGATCCAGACTGCCAGAAAGAGTGGGTGCCTGCAGCACGGTGGTGGGAGCAGCTGTGTGTCCCGATCTGGAGAGTGTATCAGTTCCCAGGGTGGTGGGATGATGTCACGAGTCCTTTGTGAGCCTGTGACACATGCAGGTGCTGATCTGGGAAATGTTCTAGTAGGTACTTTTGTTTCTGTCATTCAGTCCCTAAGTCATGTCTGACTCTTAGCCACCCCATGGGCAGCAGCATGCCAGGCTCCTCTTAGCCACCCCATGGGCAGCAGCATGCCAGGCTCCTCTTAGCCACCCCATGGGCAGCAGCATGCCAGGCTCCTCTGTCCTCTGCTATCTCCTGAAGTTTGCTCAAACTCACGTCCATCGAGTTGGTGGTTAATAGGTTGCTGCTACTGCTAAGTTGCTTCAGTCATGTCTGTGTTTGTGCAGCCCCATGGATAGCAGCCCACCAAGCTCCTCTGTTCCTGGGATTCTCCAGGCAAGAATACTGGAGTGGGTTGCCATTTCCTTCTCCAATGCATGCATGCATGATAAGTCGCTTCAGTTGTGTCTGACTCTGTGCGACGCCATGGACAGCAGCCCACCAGGCTCCTCTGTCCACGGAACTCTCCAAGCAAGAGTACTGGAGTGGGTTGCCATTTCCTTCTCCATTAGTAGGTACTGCTGCTGCTGCTGCTAAGTCGCTTCAGTCGTGTCCGACTCTGTGCGACCCCACAGACGGCAGCCCACCAGGCTTCCCCGTCCCTGGGATTCTCCAGGCAAGAACACTGGAGTGGGTTGCTATTTCCTTCTCCAGTGCATGAAAGTGAAAAGCAAAAGTGAAAAATCAGTCGTGCCTGACCCTTAGTGACCCCATGGACTGCAGCCTTCTAGGCTCCTCCACCCATGGGGTTTTCCAGGCAAGAGTTAGTAGGTACTAGTCATTGACTAAAATCTGTCCTGTCTTCCTCTGCTCTGCCCCCATGAAACAGTACGGCTACTATGGACTGGACGCGGGGCTCGGGTGCCTGCCCTGTAACTGCAGTGCCAGCTCCCTGTCGGATGACTGCACGCCGGAAGGCCAGTGTCTCTGCGTCCCGGGTGTGGCCGGGGAGAAGTGCGACAGGTGTGCCCGTGGCTTCTATGCCTACCAGGACGGCGGCTGTACACGTAAGCGCTGGGATTCAGCGTTTCAGACTTCCATGTAATGCCTAAACTTTTCTTGGAACTCTCCTTTGACTTCGGACTAATTCTGTTCAGTTCCTTGTTTTTTCTTCACATGTAGGATTTCATTCCCTTTTTCTGTTTCCTGATCCCTGTTCTGAAAAGTCCATAAGCCTTGGTCAGGCTGTACTAACTGTGTGAGCTTAGGCTAATGACTTGCCTTAGCTTCGGTCTCCTCATCATAAAGTGGGGGAGCCAATTAGACTCCATCCAGGAGTTACTGTCCAGGTGGTACTTAGAGTTCTTGGCATAGTGATTGGCACACAGAGGCCCAGTAAGCCTTAGCTGTCTGCTCTCCCCGCCTGTGGAGGCCTTGCCTGGCCTTCTGTTTGTCCACTGCCTCCTGATCATCCCTCATGCAACAGCCTCTCTTCAACAAGGAGGAGCCTCCGCCTCTCATGAGACATGGTGGGGTCCTGGGGATCATGAGGTCTCTTCAGGAACTACAGGAGAGGTTGCGATTATTAACACAGGCAGACACTGCAGCAGCAGCGTCTTGACTCCTTTGGTTGACCCGACGATCCTGATCCCTAATAAGACCCCGTATCTCTCTCGTAGCCTGCCACTGCGCTCACACCCAGAACACCTGTGACCCGGAGACTGGGAAGTGTGTGTGCCCACCTCACACGCGGGGTGCAGCGTGCGAGGAGTGTGCAGACGGACACTGGGGCCACGACGCGGAGCTCGGATGCCAGGTGCGCGCGGCCACCTGCATGTCGTCCCCACTGAGAACCGCTCTGCTGTGGCAGTTTCATTCCATTTCTCTTATCTGTGTGCTTAATTTTAACCTGTTGAGTGGCTTCATGGTTTCTAATCATAACTCGGCACCTGTGGTGGGAATCAAAGTGGAAGAAGCGACAACCTTAAAACACAATATTCTAAATTTTCTTCAAGGGCCTACCTTTGAGAAATTGATAGGTTAGTAGATCAAAATTCTATTTTACTGCCCTTTAAATAGATTCTCCAATATGTGCTATCTTCCAGGAGAAGGACATAGAATGCTTTCCTGGGGTGGGGCACATACGTCCCGTCTTCTGTGGTCCTATTTTTCGGTGTTACTTTTGTCTGTTAAACGTAGAGTTTGCATTTTTAAAACAGAGGGAACGTTACTCGTCTTCTGACCTGATTTTGCTGGACTGCTTTCATCTACTAAGTAGACTGACTTTCAGCCCACAGCTGTGACCCAGCATGCAGGGGTTTGATGGTGTCCAGCCATATGGGTCCTGTCTCTTGATGCCTTGTGTCATGAGTCCAAAAAGCAGTAGTGAGAGAGGTCCGTTTGCTTGTATGGTTTCTCCAGGTTTTCTGTTGTCCCTGTATGTACACATTATGAAAATGTAAAAGCTACCTTTTGATTTATTTCACTGTTTTCTCTTCCAGGCCTGTAATTGCAGCAGTATGGGGTCAGCCAGCCAGCAGTGTGATGCAGTCACCGGCCACTGCCACTGTAAGCCTGCATTCAGCGGACGGACCTGCGACCAGTGCTCCCCAGGGCACAAAGGCTTCCCCAACTGCGTGGCCTGTGACTGTGACCCGAGGGGGACCCTGGGCGACACCTGTGACCAGAAGCAGGGTCTCTGCAGCTGTGCCCAGGAAACCGGAGCCTGCTCTTGCAAGGTGCTGGCCTCGACCCCACTTCCTTTCCACCCTCTCTCTCGTCATCATGACTTCGGGGCTTTCACTATTTAAATAAGCACCTGGCTTCTAGATGCTTCTCTTAATGAGTTTGCACCGCCTTCTGGGTCTGAGGTTAAATTCCGTGTGTGCTCTTCTAGAGTGATGGATGATGCTTTAGATGGAATTTGTACAGTTTATTACAAGTGTCAGATGATGGAACTGATTTGAAAAACACGCCGAGTTTTCTATCATGTGTCCCAGTTGGCTGAGTAGCCAATCTGTCTTCAATATACAGGTAAAATAGATAACAGGACTTCAGGAAAATGTGTGGTTGTACAGCTGGTAAGTAACTATTCTCTTGTGCCTGCTGGGCAGACTGGAGGAAATTTGCATTGATTATTCTCCCAGGAGACTAGATTTCAACATCATACCTAACTCTGTATTTTCATTCGTTTTCCCATTGTGCTTTGTTACTAGAAGGTCCTTGACCACTTTCTCTGGTTCTTTCCTTGGGCCCAGAAGATGGAAACCTGGTCCTGGGCTGATTGGTGGTGGGGGATGAGGGAGGGGCAATTCGAGTGGGTCAGGGGTGATGGGATCCTCAGGGGATGTGTGCTTGGGCCCCGCATCTGTGGTCTCAATTCTCACCACAGATAGCCAGTGCGGGACAACAGGCCCAAGGCTCTTCACCTGACTGCTCACCAGTCCCCTGGGGACTCACTCCAGGAGGATCCGGGCCCCATCCTGGAGACTCACTAGGGTGTCTGCATTTTCCTGAAGCTTCTGAGATGATTCAGATGATTAACTCAGCTTGGGAATCACTGAGTCTGAGAGAACTGATACTCAGAGAGGCTGAGGAGCCAGCCTAAGAAGCAGTTGGTTCACCTGTGCCTGTTCATCCAAAATGGTTTCTGTGTTTGATTCCATTTCTGTTTGTTCAGAGACCGTGTCTCCTTTCCCCAGGTAGAAGTGAGTCTGTCGCTTTGTCCCCTTTAGGAAAATGTCGCTGGTCCTCAGTGCGGTGAGTGCCGAGCTGGCACCTTTGCTCTGGACGAGGCGGACCCTCGGGGATGCAGGCCCTGCTTCTGCTTCGGGCTGTCACAGCTGTGCTCAGAGGCCGAGGGCTACACGAGGACGCCAGTGAGTCACACGTGCATTAAGCGTTCTGTTTTTGACCCTCTACCCTCGGGAGCTACATGCAGGTGGGAGAGACAGTTGGGTACTTGTGTTGCATTTTCCTCTTACTGGGTCAGAAATTCCAAGAAGCTAATTTGAGATCATTAAGAATCAGAACTCTAGGATTTCCCTGGTGGTCCAGTGGCTAAGGACTCCAAGTGCGCAATGCAGGGGGGCCAGGTTTGATCCCTGGTCAGGGAACTGAACCCCGCATGCCACAGTAAAGATTCCGTGAGCTGCAATTAAGACCTGCGAGCCCTAAAAAATAAAAGACTCAGAGCCCTGCCTCTGCCCTCCAGGAGATAAATGGAGCAGGAGCGAAGACGTTGGTGTCGCTCCGTGCTAACCTACCCACAGCTTTAGTCGGAAGATGAAGTGGCAGTATCTCAGTGGTCTCCTTCATGTAGCTGAACATGGCCCAGTATAGCACTTTCAGTTCATTTTAGTCCAGCTGTTTAAGTTTAAAAGAAAAGCCTTTCTTATTCCTGTTCGAGTAATGAAGCCATCTCACCTGAACCAGCAAAGCCTCTGACGGTCCAAGGTACAGAGTTCATTCATGTTCTGAAGTGGCTTGTCCTCCCCTCCCTGACTAGGTGACGCTGGGCTCAGATCAGCCTCTCTTGCATGTGGTTTCTCAGAGTAACCTCAAGGGCACGACTGAAGGGGTATACTACCAGGCCCCCGATTTCCTGCTGGATGCCGTGACCGTCAGGCAGCAGGTCCACGCGGAGCCGTTTTACTGGCGGCTGCCCGGGCAGTTTCAGGGAGACCAGGTGAGAAAAACACCCAGCCTAGAGCCCCGTCCACTTTTCCTGGGGGCAGAGGTACCCGTGGAAGTCACAAGGGCCTGGGTTGGCCTATTCCTAACTGGAGTGGGTATTAGTCTTCTCTTCTGCAAGGGGATGGAGTGGTTAACACTTAGAAAAAGTCCTCCAGATGAGTGGTTCTTTTAACATTTCTATACATTTTAGGGTGTTTCCCTGGTGGCTCAGATGGTAAAGAATCTGCCTGCGATGCAGGAGACCCAGGTTCAATCCCTGTGTCAGGAAGATTCCCTGGAGAAGGGAATGGCTACCCACTCTAGTATTCTTGCCTGGAGAATCTCCATGGACAGAGGAGCCTGGCAGGCTACAGTCCGTAGGGTCACAAACGACTTAGCACACACACACATCAATTTTTGGAAGTCTTTTCAGGTGAAAGTCATATTCTTTTTCTCCTTTTTAAAGCAGTAAACTTTTTTTTTCACTCAACAATTTTTTTTTTTTTTTTTAACTAATAGAGGCTCAATAGAAGCCTGGGTGCTATGGCCTAGGAGGGTCTTCTCAAGAATTTGTCACCTATTTGGGGGGAAGAAAAGAAACTTGAAGACATTGTTTGCATTATTATATAAATATAAAAACTGTCTATAAATTCATCCTGATTTTTGAAACTTGGAAACATGTTCTCCAATGGTTATACTGCTGCTGCTAAGTCGCCCCAGTCATGTCCAACTCTGTGCGACCCCGTAGACAGCAGCCCGCCAGGCTCCTCCGTCCCTGGGATTCCCCAGGCAAGAACACTGGAGTGGGTTGCCATTTCCTTCTCCAATGCATGAAAGTGAAAGGTGAAAGTGA
The DNA here is from genome assembly GCA_006410615.1 of Neotragus moschatus. Lineage (NCBI taxonomy): Eukaryota > Metazoa > Chordata > Mammalia > Artiodactyla > Bovidae > Neotragus > Neotragus moschatus. Next base: position 4,148,624 of record SJYA01003091.1, on the reverse strand, counting down.
AGTTGCTCAGTTGTGTCCAACTCTTCATGACCCCACGGACTGCAGCCCACCAGGCTCTTCCGTCCATGGGACCCTCCTGGCAAGAATATTGGAGTGGGGTGCCATTGCCTTCTCCGATGGTTATAGTCATGTTTAATTCAAAGGAGCTTGAAAATCATTAGAATGATTATCATGTTGCTTTTTACTTTGGAGCTCACCTTTGTTGGTATCATCAAGAGAAAACACTGGGAGGTGATGGGTTTGACTGTGACTTTGATGGTGGTGGTGGTGGTTTCAAAGGTATACTTATTCCCAACCTATCAACTTGTATTCAGTACATAAATGCAGCTTTTTACAGCCAAACACACCTTTATAAAGTGGTTTGTAAAACTTTTAAAGGATTGCATACTTAAGAACTACAGCTTATATCAACTTAAGAATCCGGAACTAAGTAGAATTAGAAGGAAGCACATGTCAAATAACATATTACACTCACGTGATGTATTTTTAAGAGACAAGATTTCCTTCAAGTGGCAGCAGGCTTATGCTGAAATATTTTTTAAACCAAGGCTATGTCAGAGATGTAAACAACACTTCTTTATGACAGCTCCTGGCCTACGGCGGCACACTGCGCTACAGCGTGGCCTTCTATGCTTCCGATGGGATCGGCACCTCCAACCTGGAACCTCAGGTGCTCATCAAAGGAGGCCGGACCAGGAAGCAGGTCATCTACGTGGACGCGCCAGCCCCCGAGAACGGAGTGAGGCAGGAGCAGGAAGTGGGGATGAAAGAGGTGACTGAGCGCTCTTTCCACATACACTCTTTGGGCTGGGAACTCTGCATGTAACGAAATCATGAAGCTGCTGTAAATAAGAGAGAGTGAAGAAGAAGGCTTTGGGTCAGAATTCCAATGGGTTTAGCAAGGTTTCTAAAAGGATTCAAATTTCTCTTCTCAAGAAATGCATATAAGGCCCATATTAATTTAATGCGAATGTAGCTTAAATCCTTTATCTGAATATAGGAGTCTCAGCCGTATGAATATAATGGTTCTGGGCTTTTGGATGCCCTTGAATTTGGGACGTGTGTGTTCCTTCCTCCAGGAGAGGTTTACTGATTGTTCTCTGTGTGGCTGGCCCCAGCGGAGGTGTTATGAGGTTGTTGATAAATGAGGTGGTAGGACTACTGTGCCCAGCAAGTGACAGGAGAGCTTCCATAGTTAAATTTAGGGTCACGCACAGAGCTGCGCTTACTGCTGGAGAAATCTCTAAAGGAATTAAGTTGATGTGCCTCTGAGGATCTGTACCCTAACTTTAGTTGAATGTGCTTCTCATCTGCAGAATTTTTGGAAATATTTTAACTCTGTTTCTGAAGAACCTGTCACACGCTCAGATTTTATGTCTGTTCTTAGCAATATTGAGTACATCCTCATCAAAGCCTCTTATGGCCAAGGATTACAGCAAAGCAGGTACTTGGAAATTTCTAGAAGTTTTAATATATCTTTCTTATTTGAAAGCATACCTTAAGGACTTGGTTCACTTCGTCTCCCATTACCCCATGTTGTTAACATATATATTTCTGTTCCTCACCAAAATCGTATTGAATATTAATATTATTATGAAGTATGTGAAAATGACATAGATTACCCATCTCCTATAGGAATGTGGATATAACTTGTAAGTACATGAGGGTGATACCTTCCATATAAACAGCAAAACAGTTCTACCGTTTTCTGCCCTTCAACTGCAAGGCCCATTCTTTGTTGCAGTGCGTCAAGAATGCCATCCCTTGCTCATTTAGTATCATGATACTTATCCCCTAAAGAAAGCCACCTAAGTTATGGCCAGGCTAGTACTTCGAATTCTTGCAGGTGTGCTCGCTCTAACATTGTTCTTAAGTTCTGAAAATCTGGCTGAGGACCTTCCCTGTGGAATGACTAATGTGCTTTGTGTGTGTTTTTACCCATTTCCTTTATAACTGTGAACGGGAATGACCCTCCACCCGGCAGGGAAGTTCTGGTATTCTAGGTGCGCCAACATGAATGTGTAATGTGCTGTTCTGAAAACTCTGTTTGTAAATATTAGTGCCTGCTTTCACACTTCTTAACCCAACGATTTCACAGAATCTCAAATATTTCTATGGAGGTCGGCAGAAAGGTGGAAGAGTCACACGCAGACGGGGAGGCGGCCTTCCTGTTGGAGAAGTGTGTCTGCCCTCCTGGCACAGCTGGACTCTCATGTCAGGTAGGAGATGCCGGTTGAAACCTGGCTCCTGGTTTGGGGTTGAAATATGCTTGTTACAGCAGCTCTGAGTGATGAATAGTGCTGTGCATTTCTGTTATCTCATTTTTCTTCCCTTTAAAAATTACTTGTGGTAGGATAGGCCTTTATCATCTTGACGATTTCTAAAGTGTGCAGTTCAATAGCGGGTGGGTCAGGTCACTCACGCTCCTGTACAACCAACCTTCAGAATTCTTCATCTTATAAAACTGAAACTCTGTACCCATTAAACACTTACCCCTGTGCCCACACCCAGACTCACCCTTCTGCTTTCTGTCTTAGGAAGTTGCTACTCTAGGTCCTTCATATAAGTGGAGTCATGCAGAATTTATCTTTTGGTGACTGGCCAATTTCACAGGGCATGATGTCCTCAAGATTCATCTATGGTGTAGGCCGTGTCAGACTCTGCTTCCTTCTTGAGGTTGAATCACATTCCACTGGATGGATGGACCACAGTGTGTTGATCCATCCATCCATTAGTGGACATTTGAGTTGCTTTCACCTTTGGCTATTGTCAATAATGCCGCTACAAACATGAGTGTACAAATATGTCCAAGACCCTGGATTCAGTTCTTTGGGGTTTATACCCAGAAGCAGAATTGCTAGATCATGTGATAACTCTTTAGCTTTCTGATGACCCACCATACTAACCGTCATACTGCTTTCCATAGGGACACACTTGTCTTTGTTCCCACCAGCAAAGCGGCAGCGTTCCCGTTCCCCCACCTCCTCGCCAGCACTCACTATTTTCTGTTTTGCTTGTTTTTTGATAGTGACCATGTGAGCTGGCATCTCATGGTGGTTTTGATTCGCACGTCCACAGTGATCAGTGATGCTGAGCATCTTTTCATGCGCCAGCCATCTGTGCATCTTCTCTGGGGAAATGTGTATTCAAATCCTCTGCCCGTTTCTTAATTGAGGTGTTTTTTGTTCACTTCCTTCCCTTTTGCCTCTCTCCAGGACTGCGCGCCTGGTTACCACAGAGGGAAGCTTCCGGAAAGTGATGGCGGGAGACCACGCCCTCTGCTGGCCCCGTGTGTGCCCTGCAATTGCAACAACCACAGTGACACCTGTGATCCGGAAACCGGAAAGTGTCTGGTACACTGGTTTGTGTGGGTGCTTGCCTGACACTCAAAATTACAGCAGGCTCTGAGTGTCTGCTTTTCTGGTTTGAGATCACACCAGTTCCTTGATTTAGAGTATTTAAATTTAGCTAAATGTAAGATATACAAATATTTCCTTCAGAAAGGTCTAGCTAAGTGGCCTGACATTTTTGGTGGGAATTCTTTTATAAATTCTTTGAATTTGTTTATGGGTAGCAATTTGGAAGTGAGTTAAGTGTCTCTTGTTTTTATCTGCAGTAGAGGTGGTACATGAGAACTTGCAGTCAGAATTTGAAGGGTCACCTGGACGTTTTTAGATGAGTTAAGGCCAAAGTTGAAAGTGTATTTCTCTGTGTAAGGTATTGCTCTCTCCTTGCCTTTGTTAAAAAGTACATGTTTTCCTGGAGGCTTTCGTGTGCATTTGCTTCCTGGCTCTCTCCCCCTAGACCATCAGTGACATAAGGAGAGCTCTGGCCACTGAAAAGGACCAAGAGCCTCAGACAGAAGGCTTGTGACCTTGACTGAAGACAAACTCTCGTGTCCAGGGTTTTGCTTTAGTGAACAAGATCTTATTGATAACACAGAATAATCTGATATTTTTTCCTTACTCCTGAAATCTCTTTCTTTATGATAACTCATGTGGGAACATTGGTTCCCTGTCTAAATTGTGCCAAGACTGACTTGATGCAGGCAAAATAGCTCATTCAAGGAAAATGAGCTGCCCACCAAGACACACCAAAGCCTCCTAGATCCTGGCTGTAGCTTCATCACAGGAACCAGGGCTCCCACAGCAGATCTGTCTTCCTCTTCTTTTATTCGGAAGCATCTTTCATATGCGGAATTTAAAGGCAATCTCCCCTGGGAAAACTGTTAGCCCATAGCCATGCACAGGTGAATTTAAAAGCTGAAATGCTGCATGGATTTCCTCAATTAAAAAGATGTGTGTTCACCTTTGCTGACTCCATTAGATGTCTGGGATTAAAGAATTGTTTCAGTCATTCAAGGTAAAATGAAGATGCAGATAGCTACAACACTATTTAAAAGTTTATTCATTCTAATCAGTTCAGGCCCCAGGCAAAAGTAAAGTCCTAATACCGAAAAAGAGAAAAATCTCATTTAAGGATTTAAGGAGAATTGATTTCAGGCAACTTCGGGCAAGATGTAATTAGCTAGGAAGGTCCCTTGGCCCATCACAGAGACAAAGGTCATGTGGATAGTTGGGGAAATTCATAGTTCTTTCGTGATGCATCTTTCCTTGGGCAACTAATCATTTAACAAGATTAGCTACTCCTAGGGGCATTGAATCAGAGAAGGCAATGGCAACCCACTCCAGCACTCTTGCCTGGGAAATCCCATGGGCAGAGGAGCCTGGTAGGCTATAATCTATGAGGTTGCGAAGAGTCGGACTCGACTGAGCGACTTCACTTTCACTTTTCACTTTCATGCACTGGAGGAGGAAATGGCAACCCACTCCAGTGTTCTTGCCTGGAGAATCCCATGGATAGAGGAGCCTGGCGGGCTACAGTCCATAAGGTCACAAAGAGTCGGACATGATTCAGTGACTCACACGCACACACACACTGGACGAACACAGTCTTACAATGAATGAAGGCCATAGAGCTGCCAGTGTTCAGGATTTTTAAAATATGACAAAAACTGCTCACCCTCCCTTGAGAATAAAAAGAAATGTCAACTGATATGAATTGGGGTGTTGCTGGGCTGTCTCCAGGGGAGAAGCTCTTCTAACAGGTTCCTGTTGTTTTCTTCTCCTTTTGAAACGTGGGATCCCAGAACTGTGGCCACAGCACCGCTGGCGAGCACTGTGACACGTGTGCCCCCGGGTACTATGGGAAGGTGACCGGCTCAGCCAGTGACTGCTCTCCGTGCACCTGTCCTCACAGCCTGCCGGCCAGGTGAGCACACAGGTGTGCTGGCATGCCTCTGCCGCCCACCACCGAAGCTGGATTGCTTCCACGGTCAGCTTCACTTTCCAGGGTTTCCATGTGATCCATCTTAGTGGATACTCTTCGTGTGTCCAGAAAGGCTAATTTTAAGAAAATGTTCATTCTCCCAGTATTCAAAGAGAATCTTTGCAAAACAAAGTATCTGTGTGTTAGTACTGAGTGTGAGAATGAAACTAATAAAAGAAAGGAGGCTCAGCTTTGGTTTCTTTGAAGGCTAATTTTAGCCTCCAACCTCCATATACAGTGTGCCCAGAGATGAATTATTCTTAATTTTACGAAGAATTTGGGCTTCCCTGGTGGCTCGGAGGCTAAAGCATCTGCCTGGAATGCGGGAGACCTGGGTTCAATCCCTGGGTTGGGAAGATCCCCTGGAGAAGGAAATGGCACCCCACTCCAGTCCTCTCGCCTGGAGAATCCCATGGAGGGAGGAGCCTGGTAGGCTGCAGTCCATGGGGTTACAAAGAGTCGGACATGACTAAGCGACTTCCTATTTAATGTGAGTTGTTGGGGTTAGAAAGTATATATGCTGATGACTGATGAAGTTCAGAAATGTTGCGTAGTGGTGAAATTTGGGCCAGGTTCCACCTTGTACACACGATGCTTGTACAGAATTATCTGAACACATTAAAAAAAAACAGATTTTTAGTGGAAATTGGAATATCTGGGGGTCCTTTTTGGTTTCGATGAAAATTGTAATTCATAAATAACATTTCATTCTTGCTTAGAGTATTTGGTAAGGCATTGAACNGGTTCCACCTTGTACACACGATGCTTGTACAGAATTATCTGAACACATTAAAAAAAAACAGATTTTTAGTGGAAATTGGAATATCTGGGGGTCCTTTTTGGTTTCGATGAAAATTGTAATTCATAAATAACATTTCATTCTTGCTTAGAGTATTTGGTAAGGCATTGAACATGTATAGATCAAATACCAACTTTTGGTATACCGAAGTGAAGTTTTCCTTTTAATTTGTTTGAATTTTGTCTCTTTTGTTGTCTCCAAGTAAGCGTTGCTTGACGTTGAAAGCCTGATGAGAGGCACTGTGTAAACTTCTCTTGCAAACTGTCAGGCATCTTAAAATGTATTGCTTACTATTGTTTTCTATGATTTAACTTTTTGTATTCAATCTGTATATAGATGTTGAATCATTAATCCCACCCCTGTCATCTGAGCTTTAGGAATACTTGCAGGTGTGCAGAAAGATGGGCACTGCTTGTGTTGTTTTTGTTTAGTTACTCAGTCATGTTCGACTCTGTGACCCCCTGGATGATAGCCTGCTAGGCTTCTCTGCCCATGGAATTCTCCAGGCAGGAATACTGGAGTGGGGTGGCATTTCCCTCTCCAGGGTATCTTTCTGACCCAGGAATAGAACCTGTGTCTCCTGCTTCACAGGCGGATTCTTTACTCCTGAGCTACCTGGGAAGCCTGGCATTGCTTGCACTCACAAGAAATTAGAGGTGCGGAGCTGAAATATACCTACAGGGGATTGATCAAATGCCTCAAGTGTCTTTTGGTGGACACCTAGAGTGAAATATTGTACTAACACTGAGAAAAGAATAGGCATATCTGTGTGTACAGAATTGGAGAAATGCCGGTCAAGTTATGAAATTGAATATATGATGTGATGCCCTTTGGGGAAGCATTCAAATCCATATGTCTCCACATCCACAGCTCCATGGCGATCCATGCCTGGAATGTCAGGATGGGTATTTCACCTTTCTACTTTGCACAGTTCTGTATTGGTGTGTTTTACTTCTTTAATCACAGAAGGTCCACACCATCCCCACAACCTCCCTCATGCTGGTAAATTAATAGCTACACAATTAGGAAGTGGCTGTGAGATTGTGAACATGCCTTGTGTGCTGTGCATCTGAGAGGCCCCCAGAGATGTGCTTTTTTTCTATTCATACACATTTTGTGTATCCACTGACGTCTGTCTCTTTAGTGCTGAAGGAGGAAAAAGGTCAGAAGTGAAGTGGGGCTGATAGCAACCAACTGACTCATGCTGGGAACTTCTCTTACTGGCCAGATACCCTGGCATTTTTTTTAGTGGCTTGCAGGTACCAAGCTGAGCCTCCAGTTGGTGACTTAAAAAGTGGAGGCTAAAGTGGTTAGCAAAAAGGAATACACCAGAAGCTGAAGTCCCAGTGAGGGCTCAGCATCTGAACGGATTGTTCAGTTTTGAGAGGCTCCATCTTATTGCTACTAAAGCTCCTCACCTGACTCCCTACCTTAGGTCCAGTCACCCTCGAGCCCCCCTTCACTGTCTGCTCTTTCCAGACTTCTCCCCCTGGCCTTTCACTGCAGTCGGGTGAATCCCCAGCATTCTTCCAGCTCACTTCTCCCTGCTGGTCCCACGTTTGCTCATTGTCAGCTGTGATTCTCCAGCCACCCTTTCATCTAATCAGTCAGATAATTCACGCAAGTCTCCAACAATCCCCTTTCTACCTGAGAAGCTTTCTCGTTGTGACTAATTGGTTGTCCTCTGTGAATGGGTCTCCATCCCCTCAACACTCACTTGGTGGTCACTGCATAGGCATCAGTGAATGTCTTCTGGACCCACTGGTATTGACTTCATGGTTGTTTTGCTTCTGCCCAACAGAGTTTAAGGCCTAAAAATCTTGCCCAGGTGTCCAGTTTGTAATCACTTATTTTTTAGAACAGTATCATGTACTCTTAAGAGGAATGAATAAGTACCCTAAGAAAGATCTGAAGGTATTTGTCTGAAAATTCAAAAAACTTTTTCTCTTCCAGCTACAGCCCCACTTGCGTCTTGGAAGGTGATCATGATTTCCGCTGTGATGCCTGTTTTGTGGGTTATGAAGGACAGTATTGTGAAAGGTATGTCGCCTGCTCCTTTTATATGCATGCCCAGGACGTATTTACAGAAGTGATGGGGAGTCATTACCAGTTTGATAATGCGAAACCAGACCTCCTGGGTGATAAGGCAGGTAAAGGCACTTCCTTGTGACTGTCTTGTCCTCCTTTGAGGGAATAGAGTGCAGAGGGAGGTGAGCGGACCCATGCACTCTGCACTTCATGGGGCAGAAGTGATGACTGTCCTTGGGTATGACTGTCTGCGTATTCACTCACTCACTGGTGTGGATGCTGCCTTCTGTCCTCCCGTCTCCTTCTGCAGGTGCTCATCCGGTTACTATGGGAACCCTCGGATGCCAGGCGGCACCTGCCAGAGGTGTGACTGCAGCCCTCACGGCTCTGTCCACGGCGACTGTGACCGTGGGTCCGGGCAGTGCGTCTGCCAGCCGGGGGCCACGGGGCTTCGCTGCGGGGACTGTGAACCCAGGCACATTTTGGTGGAAAGCGACTGTGTGTGTGAGTGTCACCCCTCCGAAGGGCTAAGGAGAATTTCTTTTCTTGGATGGTTTCCTGGTACCAGTGGTGTCTGCAGGCTAAGCTCAAGGGCTTAGATGCTCTGCGGCATGTGAGATCTTAGTTCCCTGCCCAGGGATTGAACTCGCATCTCCTGCATTGCAAGGTGGATTCCTAACCACTGGAGCCCCAGGGAAGTCCCTAGATGTTATTACAAGATGCTGTGGGCGCCCATGGGAACCCGGGCGGACTCTTTGCAGTCACTTGAACATCCTCTTTCTTGTAGCCTGTGATGATGACTGTGTGGGTGTCCTGCTGAATGACTTGGCCCACGCTGGGGATGCCATCCTGTCTGTGAACCTCACCAGCACCATCCCTCTCCCATATGGGGTTTTGTCAGACCTGGAAAATAGAACAAAGTCTCTCCGGGTAGGTTCTGTGAGTACAGAGATGGATGGAAGCGTGTGTCACAGGAAGTTGAAGAGTTGGTTGGGACCCTAGGGGCCATTCTGTCTGTCTGTCTCAGTCCCAGTGTCTGGTGCTGGGAGGTGCCCAGCCTTCTCCCTCTGAACCTGACCGAGAGCTGCATTGTCCACATGATTACCGGTTTCACTCTGCAACAGCCCTGATTGTTCAAGACTTGATCCACAGATGCCTCCTGTGTATAAATTCTTCCTCTAAGCTTCTCCTGCTGCCTTGTGGAAGAAGCCAAGGTCCACTCGCCCCTGTTGATAACAGGTCTTTGGACAGAAAGCAGCTCTCAATACAAACAGAAAATGAATTGAGACAGCATTGTCTTTAATGTCCTGAATGAAGAGTAACTGTTTTCCATCAATGTATTATTCTTAACTAGAGTTGCAGGGCACACAGTTTCCTCCTCCCTCAAAGACTATATAGAAATCTCAGGGGATAAATCATAATTTTATGTTTAGTTNTTGGACAGAAAGCAGCTCTCAATACAAACAGAAAATGAATTGAGACAGCATTGTCTTTAATGTCCTGAATGAAGAGTAACTGTTTTCCATCAATGTATTATTCTTAACTAGAGTTGCAGGGCACACAGTTTCCTCCTCCCTCAAAGACTATATAGAAATCTCAGGGGATAAATCATAATTTTATGTTTAGTTAAAATCTGTGTGTGTGATCTGGGTCCAAAAGACGATGGGAAGGTAAGAAACTGACTTGCTAGACAGCATGTTTTATTCTAATTGTGGGGGAAAAATGAATCTAAATTTGGCTCAAACCCTATGCTTTAGAATTTGAAGTATTTAATACACCGTGTCATGCCATAATGCCGATGTGTGTTTGTGTGTGCAATCCAGCTGCTTCAGCGATCCACTCTTATTAATATTGGTCTTTTCTCTATAGATTTAATGGAGTTAAGAAAGTTAGGAAACTGTAAGAGGTGTTCCTATGTTATTTTTCCTGAAATGGAACAAAATTTTTTCAAAGATAAAGGGGGAAAAAAAAGAAAGAAACAAATGTTGAAATTTCTTCCCCACTCACCAGAGACACAGTCAATAAATACTACCTTCCGTCAGTTTGGTTTCCAATTGTACGACTATATTTTTTACCACGTGAGATGAATACTTGATTTCAACTTTAACTCTTAAGTGATTTGCTCCCATTTAAAGCACTTTGTTAGCTCCTTTGTATGACTTTTTATGTTTATAGAAAGTACTCAGGAGCTTGAGATTGTGAACCCTCAACTATTTCTTGTTTCCACTGTTGACCTACATAGTGACTTGGGCAGGTTAATAACTGTCCTGACCATAGACAGTAATCTCACCCCTTCCCAGGTTGTTATAAGGTCTGAGTAGCCTCACACAAATAAAGAAATTAGAGGAGTGTTGGCATAAATTAAGTACTTAGGTGTAATTATAAAGGCTTTTCTTTGCTTAATACTTTTGTATCTTAGCTTAGTAAGCATTTTTTTAGGTGTTAGCAATTACAATTAAAATTTATGTGACTCTGCTGTTGAAATTCAGCCAGAGCCACCCAGGAACTGCAGCAGTTCTGCACGGCACACCAGGCTTTACGTTTATGTCTGCATAGGAAATATAATGCAAAATACCGCAGTCTGGGAATGTGTTCTGTAATCCAAACTTCAGTGAATGTGATTCATTTTATTTTTTAATACAATGTCAGGGAAAAGAGAATTTCTTTCCTTGAACAAAGAAGGTAATGACAGGTGATTCTTAGTTAAGAACCAGATTTATTTTGAAGCATTATAATTTGTTTCCTTCATTCTTTTAGGACTCTTTATTAAAAGAAAATATGCAAAAAGAACTGGTGAAAATTCAACTTGAAGGCGTCTCAGAACAAACGGAGGACCTGCACAGAGAAGTAAGTTCTTCATATTCAGGGGTCTACTCTGCCTGCCCCCCAACCCCCAGCCCTTGTGAACACTGGCACGGGGACTTTTTGGAAGGTTATGAACAGATCAGGGCAGCCCCCTCCTCCCAGGAGCTGTGTTCCAGGTACTGTAAAGTCAGATTAAGTAGGTTCTGATGCAGCCAGTCTCCGTGCTTTGGTGGGAAGGGGCCCCTGCCTTAATTTCTGCTGTCCCCTCTGCTGAAGGAGGAGTCGGGCTGTCAGTTCACATCACCACTTACTTTATTCTGTGAACCAAGGTTGGGCAGGATGAAAAGACGAGGGTCTCTTCGCCATCCTGTATTCACTGCACATGGTGAACAGTGAGTTTCCCCCCTCATCTGCACCCAACACCAACACAGGCAGCTCCTCCTGGGGTATCTGCAACACTCAGACTTCAGCCCCTACTTCTGATGATCTCACTTTGAATGGCAGGAGAGTTCACTTTGATGTCAGCAAGGGGTTATTCATTCTGTTTAGCCCAGGCCAGATGAGTGGTTTTTAGTGACCAAAAAAAGAATCTGCTTATTTGCAGATGGCGAGGGAGGCCTATTGTCAAATTTATGATTTTCACTTTAAAATTGTGTGCCTAGGTATGTGTGGGCACATACAGTACATAGATGTGTGTCTTTTGAAAGTGCAAGTGTTAGTCACTGTTGACCACATGGATTGTAGCCTGCTGGGCTCCTCTGTCCATGGGATTCTCCAGGCAAGAATACTGGGGTGGCTTGCCATTCCCTTCTCCAGGAGATCTTCCCGCCCAGGGATCAATCAGGTCTCCTGCTTTGCAGGCAGATTCCTCACCTTCCGAGCCACCAGGAGAGCTCCGTCTCTGTATATGTACGTCTTGTCTCTGTCTGTCAACGTTCACACATGTACACAATCGTGCACCCTAAAATGCAGTAGCTTGGCTTCTGTTAATTTAGAATTAGTGACCATTTGGGAAGAGTTTAAGGGTTTCTGTGTGGGCTTTTAAAGTACCTGAGCAAGCAAACGTTTGAGGGGGAATGATAAGCCAATTAAAATAAATTCTTTCTATCTATTAAAGAAGATTCTTTTTGGATTTTGACTAGAAAACACTTTTAGAACCATTCTGAGTTACTTACTTTGGGCTTCCCTTGTGGATCAGCTGGTAAAGAATCTGCCCGCAATGCGGGAGACCTGGGTTCAATCACTGGGTTGGGAAGATCCCCTGGAGAAATGAAAGGCTACCCACTCTAGTGTTCTGGCCTAGAGAATTCCATGGACTGTGTAGTTTATGGGGTCGCAAAGAGTCGGACACGACTGAGCTACTTTCAGTTCAGTGAGTTACTGTATGTTCCTAGAAATTACAGACAACCCTCCTTCCCACAAATTGTTGTTGTTTAGTCTCACTAAGTCATGTCCGACTCTTTTGCAATCCGGTGAACTGTAAGCTCATCAGGCTCCTCTGTCCATGGGATTTCCCAGGCAAGAATACTGGAGTGAGTTGCCATTTCTTCCTCCAGGGGTCTTCCCGGATCAGGGAATGAACTTGGGTTTCCTGCATTGGCAGGTGGATTCTTCACTGCTGAGCCACCAGGGAAGCCTTTCACAAATTAGAATACCCTTAATAAAAACAACAGCTGAGAGTAACTAACAGGCATCATCACATATAATCCTCATGAAGTCCTGTGATTCAAGTGTTATAGTTACTCTAAGTTATGGTTGAGGCTGTCCATCCTGGCCGAAGCAGGTCTGTTTGCCTAACTCTGCGCCTTAACCACTTGACTAAGTTCTCATGATCAATACAAATTAGTAAGATTTTACTTTCTAGATTCTGCAGATTTGAGTCCTAACATGAACATGAGGTCTTCACAGTGGCAACACCCAGGAGATTCTGTGGTTTGATAGCCGATTAGGCTGCTTTTTACAGTGTACCATCTTTTTTCACCAAGAGTGAGCAGTCCATCCTTTCATGAACCACCTAGTCCACTTCCAACCCTGCACTGTTGACCTTGGCTTCCATGATTTCTGTATTCTAGAATATGTTTTGTTGCTTAAAAGAGACAACATCTGGCACACTGAAGCTTGCATTTTATTCAGAGTGAAACTCACCCGAGGCCTTTATTTTCCGTCAGCTTGACAGAGTGTTGACACGTAGTGAGCAGGTGACCAGGGCCACCGAAAGAATCCTGGACAAGAGTGTGGACCTCATTAAGTTGACCGAGAAGCTGCAGACAGACATTGAAGGTAGTGTCCTCAGAACTTTGCTTGACGAGTCTGGCTTATTTGGTAGGGAAAGCCTACTCTCTTCACTCAGCACTTGAATAGCCGTGACTTGCACTGGACCCCTGGGGCCTTCTGCTGTCCACACACAATGTGCTAAGTCGCTTCAGTCGTGTCCAGCTCTTTGAGACCCCATGAGCTGTAGCCCATCAGGCTCCTCTGTCCATGGGATTTCCCAGGCAAGAATACTGGGGTAAGTAGCCATTTCCTTCTCCAGGGGATCTTCCCGACACAGAGGTTGAAACCCAGGTCTCCTGCCTTGGCAGGCGGATTCTTTACTGCTGAGCCAATACAAATCAGACTTTATAAGGCAGAAAGTAAAGACATTATTAGGACGAAAGACATTTTTTATAAAGGAGTAGTATGAAGTGTTGGTGGTTGTTCAAAGAGTAAACGTTACTGAGAGCTTCTACCCGCAGATGATCCTGGCAGGGGCAGGGAATGCTGCGGTGACCGTGGTACCTCGGCTCTGCCTGGACAGGGTTCATGGGTACCAGGGAAGCAGACAGGAAATAAATCAGGATCCCAGGTTCCTGAGTGGTTTTTTTAAACACTTTAAAAAAATATTTACTTTGGGCTGTGCTGGGTCTTTAGTGCTGTGTGGTTTTTTCTCCAATTGTGGCGGGCGGGGGCTGCTCTCCAGTTTTGGTGTGAGGGCTTCTCCACGAGGGCTTCTCACTGTGGTGGCGTCTCTTATTGCGGAGCACGGGCTTCGGTAGCCATGATGTGGGCTCAGCAGTTGCAGCTCCTGGGCTCCAGAGCACAGGCTCGGTAGTTGTGCCACACGGGCTTAGTTGCTCCTTGGCTTGTGGGATCTTCCCAGACCAGGGATCAAACCTGAGTCTCCTGTATTGGCAGGCAGGTTTTTACCACTGAGCCACCAGGGAAGCCCCTCCCAAGTGTGTCGGCAGGGCATGTCCAGAGCACACTGGATACATGGACTAACCTGGCCTGGTTAGAGGGTCAGCCCAGTGTAGGTGGGCAGAGCAGCCTCACTGGAGAAGGTTCTAAGTTCGCGCATCCTAGGACTGTCTACTTTCGAGAGACTTATTCAGTGATTGATGAACTTTCTGCATAGAAATGATCGAAAAGGCTACGACTCTAAATCAGACCCTGGATAACGATGCCCAGCTGCCCAGCTCTACTCTTCAAGACATGCAGGAGAACATCACGGCTTTGCTGGAAGTCCTACGGAAAAGGCGGTTCCTGCCGCTGCACCAAAACGCCACCCTGGAACTCAAGTAAGTTCCTGAACAGCGCTCATGACACGACCCGTTAGAGGGAAGACTGTGACGGCGGAGGGGGAGGGAGGCAGCTGGGAGGAGGGGAAGAGAAATAAGTTCTCAGAGGGACAGTGCCACAGGAGAGGGAGGGTGCCCCCCCACCAGCAGAGCGCAGCGTGGTCGACAGCAGTACTTCTGCCTGTGCTAGTATGTCGGGAGAAGAGGGGTGCCCTCCCCCACCAGCTATTATGTCAGGAGAGGGGGGTGCCCCCCCACCAGCTATTATGTCAGGAGAGGGGTGCCCCCCACCAGCTATTATGTCAAGAGAGGGGGGGTGCCCCCCACCAGCTATTATGTCAGGAGAGGGGGGGTGCCCCCCACCAGCTATTATGTCAGGAGAGGGGTGGTGCCCCCCTACCAGCTATTATGTCAGGAGGGGGGGTGCCCTCCCCACCAGCTATTATGTCAGGAGAGGGGGGGTGCCCTCCCCACCAGCTATTATGTCAGNCCTACGGAAAAGGCGGTTCCTGCCGCTGCACCAAAACGCCACCCTGGAACTCAAGTAAGTTCCTGAACAGTGCTCATGACACGACCCGTTAGAGGGAAGACTGTGACGGCGGAGGGGGAGGGAGGCAGGTGGGAGGAGGGGAAGAGAAATAAGTTCTCAGGGGGACAGTGCCACAGGAGAGGGAGGGTGCCCCCCCGCCAGCAGAGTGCAGTGTGGTCGACGGCAGTGCTTCTGCCTGTGCTAGTATGTCGGGAGAAGAGGGGTGCCCTCCCCACCAGCTATTATGTCAGGAGGAGGGTACCCCCCCACCAGCTATTATGTTGGGAGAAGAGGGGTGCCCCCCCACCAGCTATTATGTCAGGAGAGGGGGGGTGCCCCCCCACCAGCTATTATGTCAGGAGAGGGGTGCCCCCCCCCCACCAGCAGAGCGCAGCGTGGTCGCCGGCAGTGCTTCTGCCTGTGCTATTATGTCATAGGTTTGGTTTTTCTCCGTGACCCTGAAACACTTTTTCTGCTTGGTATGAACAAACAAACCTCCTGATACTGTCTTTATTGAAGATTAAGTATAACGCCGGAAACTCTCACGGGAAGCAAACACAGGCAGTGGCCATGGCCAAAGCTGTGAACTCCATGACAGACGGACATCATGCCAGAATAACTTTGCTCAGTTGTGCAAGCTGTCATCGAAACCTGGGCTTTGAAAAACAGGTCACAAAGAGCTGCTAGACGCGGTCACAAGAACTTTCAGTTTGCTTTCAGGCTCTTTTTTTCTTAGTATTTTCACACAAAGTATTACTTGATGCAATAGCAAAGCTGTCTTTCTGCCAGGTTGTGATAAATATCTGATTAAGTATTGGCCTCAGTGGTCACACCATACTCCATCAAAACTCCAGTCTCCGTAATGAGATATTTAATCTATTTTAATACATTATGCTATTTTAAATAACATTTTAAAGAATAACTTTGATCAAAATCATTTTCTGAATTTCACATTATTATGTTATCGGGGTGAATGTTAAAAAGTGAAGTCATTTAACCAGAGTTTGCATTTTGAGGATTCCCGACTTGCATTGCCACATTATTTTCTACATGGTTTTTAATTACTTTGAAAGTTGTCTTTTATTCAGTGGGAATTTTTAGGACTTAAGCCTGGGAGGCAGTATCTCAAGTAACCACAAGAGAACTGTTCCAAGGAGGCAAGGGGCGAGCCTAGTTATATAGAAGTTTTGCAGCAGCGGACAGCCAGCCTGAACATCAAAAGATTATTGTTAATTAAAGAAAACAGATATCTCAAGTTTAAGAATTTAAAACAACATCCAAACTTCTACCAGCAGGACCCTGGAGAGCTGAGTTTATATATATTTTTATCATTGACTGGGATTTTTGACGTTGTTGTTATGGTAGGTAAAAAATGAAAGGTGGAACTTACTGTCACATAANGTTAATTAAAGAAAACAGATATCTCAAGTTTAAGAATTTAAAACAACATCCAAACTTCTACCAGCAGGACCCTGGAGAGCTGAGTTTATATATATTTTTATCATTGACTGGGATTTTTGACGTTGTTGTTATGGTAGGTAAAAAATGAAAGGTGGAACTTACTGTCACATAAGCTTTGGAGAAAAGGACTAGTAAATTAATCATGGGATGTTTGTTAGGGCACAGGAAGGGCCCTGAGAGGACTCTGGACTGAACGAGGGGAGCTCAGAGTTGGGNCACAAAGTATTACTTGATGCAATAGCAAAGCTGTCTTTCTGCCAGGTTGTGATAAATATCTGATTAAGTATTGGCCTCAGTGGCCACACCATACTCCATCAAAACTCCAGTCTCCGTAATGAGATATTTAAGCTATTTTAATACATTATGCTATTTTAAATAACATTTTAAAGAATAACTTTGATCAAAATCTTTTTCTGAATTTCACATTATTATGTTATCGGGGTGAATGTTAAAAAGTGAAGTCGTTTAACCAGAGTTTGCATTTTGAGGATTCCCGACTTGCATTGCCACATTATTTTCTACATGGTTTTTAATTACTTTGAAAGTTGTCTTTTATTCAGTGGGAATTTTTAGGACTTAAGCCTGGGAGGCAGTATCTCAAGTAACCACAAGAGAACTGTTCCAAGGAGGCAAGGGGCGAGCCTAGTTATATAGAAGTTTTGCAGCAGCGGACAGCCAGCCTGAACATCAAAAGATTATTGTTAATTAAAGAAAACAGATATCTCAAGTTTAGGAATTTAAAACAACATCCACTTCTATCAGCAGGACCCTGGAGAGCTGAGTTTATATATATTTTTATCATTGAGTGGGATTTTTGACGTTGTTGTTGTTATGGTAGGTAAAAAATGAAAGGTGGAACTTACTGTCACATAGGCTTTGGAGAAAAGGACTAGTAAATTAATTATGAGATGTTTGTTAGGGCACAGGAAGGGCCCTGAGAGGACTCTGGACTGAACGAGGGGAGCTCAGAGTTGGGCGAGGACTCAGGAGATGGGAAGGGGGCCATTGTCTAGGGAGCACTCCTCTGCCGGGTGAGGGGGCAGCTGTAGATTTCCCCCCTCACTTCTGCGTGTGTTCATCCACACCTCCTTGTGAGGTGGGAAGGATGCAGCTGAAGTAACTGAGGCCCAGAGAATATCTGCAACTCCATCAACGTTGAGCTGCCAGGACAGTATGAAACCTAGTGTGTTCTGCACGCTGAGTCACTTCAGTTGTGTCCGACTCTTTGCAACGCTGTGGACTGTCGCCCACCAGGCTCCTCTGTCCATGGGATTTTCCAGGCAGGAGTACTGGTGGTGGTTGCCAGTTCCTTCTCCAGGTAATCGTCTCAACCCAGGGATCAAACCTGTCTCCTGTATCTCCTCCGTTGGCAGGCGGGTTCTTTACCGCTGAGCCACCAGGGAAGCCTGTCTTTCCCTTTACGGCGGCACCCTGCAAGTGATCCTTTGCAGCTGTGTTTCCTGCCTGTTTTCCAGTTTCTTATGGAGAGGCCGAGTCTTTACCACAAGTCTTCAGGCTGAGTACTTAGTCTTGCATCTCCACAGTGAGCCTGGAGAAGACAGCTGACCACATGGCACCACGCAACCCTTTCTCATGGAACTTGCTTACCTGCTCATGGCACTGAGAAACCGTGTTTTACTGTATTAACTGAATTTTACAGGAAGAAGCTGATAAGGAGTGCTGAGGGTTTTGTAATTTTTTTTTTTGTAGTCTTTCAAGTCATTGTCAACTATGTCATTTCATTTGGTCGTGGTTTAGATGGTAAAGTCATTTCGTAGATGAAAATTTGATCTCTATTTTCAATTTCTTAGAGCAATACTTCCTTTAATGATATGAACTGAAGGATTCATGGCTAGGTATTAGAAATATATTGGACTTTTTTGTGTGTCTCCTATGTACTATTTTTAGTTCTCTTTGTAACTATCGTAATACATTATCTTACTGTCTTTTTTATAATTCTTAAAATCACAAAAATGTTCAAATAATTCCTGATGATGCTCTAATGAAGTCAGAGTTCAAATATACACCTTTGGAAAATATTTTTGTGGTGTTTTAGCCCAGCAATCTGATAATCTGAAAACTAAGGGGGATTTACAAGGCATTTTCCACAAAAATATTCAAAGTTTTTCTGATAAATTGAAGGAAGAAGTTAATAGGACATATTCAACCACTGCAAAGTTCTGTAGTGTGAAAATTATATTATTCTATATAGCTTTAAGTTCAAATTTGATTTAAATAGCAATTTGATAGCACATTTATAAAAGAATAGAGGGAAATGTCTTGATTTCTTGAAGCTTGCTTTTATCAAAGTGGTAGAAATTATATCTTTCTGGCAATTTGTGTTTGAAAGTTTTTATAAAATTTGTTTCTTTACTAGCTGCAGGAAGAACCTTTGTATTGTATGGATACATTGGTGACTGGAGCAAATCACTGAAGCATCTCCTTTTTTCAATTTCTGACCATGTTGTAATGAAGATTTCAGTTGCCATCATTCACAGGCTGTGGCCCCAGTTTTCTGAATCCAGATCCACTGAGATGGTTTCTTTAATTCCACTAAAAATGTTAGGAAGTTTGTTAAATCAAGAAAGATCGTTAAGGATAAAGTGTAAGCCTGCCATACATATAGCAGCCTTAGGGAAATTTTTTCCCTTTTTAAGGTATTGCCATCACTTAGGACTTTAAGATGAAACTAAGAAGGGATATGTAAAAGTTCCTTTCGCTATACATCAATGCTGTGAGCTTTGTTGTTCATTTCTTACCATCTTTTATGTTCCCAGGGCTGCCGAAGATTTATTGTCACAAATTCGGGAAAATTATCAGAAGCCACAGGAAGAGTTGGCGGTGTTAAAAGAAGCAGTAAGCAGCCTCCTTTCAACACACAACAGTGATGTGCGGGCTGCAGAAGAGCTCCTGAGAGAAGCAGAGACGAAGACCCAGGAGAGCGGTCGCCTGCTGCTCCTCATCGGGGCCAACCTGCGAGAGTTCAGCGTGAGTCCTGCCAGCTCTCACCCCTTAGAGCTGGTCCCAAATTCTCCCACGTAAATGACATCACCCTTTGCTTCTTAAAAAAATGAGCCCCAGGGCTGACTTCAGCACACAGTGTCAGGCACCTGAGGTTCAGAGGCTGACTTGCTTTTATGAAGCATCCTTAGAGGTGATGTTTGCTACAGGAGAAGAAGCTGCGTGTTCAGGAAGAACAGAACTTGACATCAGCACTGATTGCTGAAGGAAGAGGACTCCTGGATGCGGCTGCTGCTCCTGCAAACGCGTCGGGGGAGGCTCTCGCGGTAAGTCCCAACTCAGCACAGCCCAGGGTGTCCAGGGAAGCCTCCCAGGCCCCAGACAGGCTGCTAAACAGACAGGCACGTGGTCACAGTGTTAATCTCTGTGTAGCAACTGGAGCAACACCGGGACGAGCTGCTCCTGTGGACTGCCCAAATCAGGCGCCACGTGGATGACCTGGTCATGCAGATGTCCGAAAAGAGAGCGCTGGAGCTTGTGTACAGGGCGGAGGATCACGCCGCTGAGCTGCAGAGACTGGCAGGTGCTCTGGACAGGTGAGGCATATCTGGCAGGAACCCCACAAGTTGTGATCTGCAGATCAGAGAGAATAATAAGCCTGGCTATTTCATTCACAGTGTCGAGTCACATTCTTTTTTGTGTATAAAAACAAAGGCTTCTCTTTTATTTCCGCGGCAAGGAGGGTTTCCTCCCAAGTCTGCTAGTGTGTTTGACCATCGGCAGGAATGTCCGATGGAAAAATGTGAACTGAAGCAGATAGGAATGAAAACAAATATGCTGCAATATCAAGGCCTTCAATATCTACCTGGTACTCAGGACTTTATGAGTTTGCCCATGGACAGAAGCAGATACTGATTTCCTTATGCATCTTGCCTTCTTGGGTCTTGTGATCCAGCCAGCTTTCTGCAGGGATGCAGGTTGTGGTTGTCCACCCTGGACTGTTAGAAGTGTTGAGGATCTATTTGCCAACTCCTGAAAGATACCATCTCCATTATTTTCTACTGCCTAAAAGGCTACCATTGTACTCATTACTTTAACATATATTTTTGGATATTTGTCAAGTATATCCTCAGTTTGTGAGACATGCCTTTAAAAGAGAAGAGAGACTTTAGGCCAGTGGTTCCTGAATTGTTGCAGGAGGAGCCTGGGGAACTTCAGAGTACTGATGGCTCTGTCCCCCAGACTGTGGGATATGGCCTGTACTTTAAATTACTTTTTAAGTACCCAGGTGATCTGATGGCAGCAAATGAGGGAATTGGGGTTTAAGGCCTTACACAATATTGTGAGTTAGTAAATTTATTTCTTTAGAATCTGCTATTAATTATGAGTGGAAAAAGTCTGGACACATTGGGCATACGTGTGTGTGTTTCTGTGTGTGTTGGGTGTGTTTTATGAAAGGAGAAAAATGAGTACTTTTTCTGATTTGAGGAGTGCTGCCATAAAAGACGAGCTCACACAATGAAAGCGATTGAAAATGTTGCATAAGTCTTGTGCTTCAGTGAGCTCGACTGCCTCTGTCTGCTGTTGGAATCAGTAACAGAAAATGGAGTTAGGTACCCAGTTGGTTTTTCTCCTTTCCTCATCTTTCCTCATTTTCCAAAAAGGAAAAGGTTGTTCTGACTACATCTGTAGCTACAACGAAATCTTTGTTACTTAGTATGAGTCGTAAAAGCAGTTTGGTGGTGATGCCTAAAATTAAATAACTTTGTCTTTTGTTTGTAAGTCACTGAATTTTGCCAGTCAAGTAGTAGCAAGTCATAACTGCTGGTCTCTGCTTTGGAAAGCACCCAGTTCAATAACCTTGGGGAGAAAATGAAGTGGGCTACTCAGCAGGCAAAGATGTGTCTATTGTCAGGTTTCATTTTGAAGCGAGAGCGAGCTGGATGAAACAGCACCATTACCAGCTGGCAAGTTCCTGAGTGATCAGTCCCCTTACAAGAGTGAAGTTTGATGACTGAAGTATTCTCTCATCCTCCTCCCAAACCCCTGGTGAACTTTTGCAAATTGGTGTGTACTATTTGAGGAATAAGCCTCAGCATCCTCACATATGCTTAGCTAAGAAAACCTTTCTAAATGAACACGTGTGTAGCAGGAGAGATTACAACCAGCGCAAACAGGCAGGGGATTTGAACAGAGATGAAAGACTGGATGGTCTAAAAGGTGAGATCGTCTCTTCTTTGGGTGTTAATTAAGCAGCAGTTCTTAGTGTTACCGAGACAAGGTGACCACAGCTTCTTAAGACGGCGTTTGGAATTAGAGGGGAATCTACACGTGGACACAGACTCCTGTCTTCCTCGTATGATGTTTCTCTAAGTGGGAGGCTTTTAGGAACAGGGGGCAGGTTCAGTTCCGTTGATCATAACATCTCTAAATATGCCGATTGCACAGTGGCCTTGGGAATGTCAGACATGTGTCCCTGAATGCCACCAGCGCAGCCCACGTCCACTCCAGCATCCAGAGCCTGATTGAGGAATCAGAGAGGTTGGCGACAGATGCACTCGGAACTGTGAAAGAGGCGAGCGCGGTAAGAAAGGCGCCCCGGGTTTCTCTGTGTGCCTGCTTGGTCTGGGCGCTGTGGTCAAGTGAGCCCTCCGTGAGATGCCCAAGCAGAGAGGCAATGGCTTAAATCCACGCGTGTCAAGATTCTTTCCTGGTGGAATTCTGTCATCACGTGCACTGTCTTTTCCTGCATGCTTAGTCACTCAGTCGTATCCGACTCTTGGCGACCTTGTGGGCTGTAGCCCACCAGGCTCCTCCGTCCATGAGATTTCTTAGGCAAGAATACTGGAGTGGGTTGCCATTTCTTTCTCCGTAATATACTCTAATGCATTAAAAATATTGTCTTTTCCTATGGGAGTAAAGAGTGGGCCTTAAGCAAGCTCATTTACCCCTTAGACTACTTCCGTGTCCAATCCTGGATTCAGGGATTGAGCCCGCGTCTCCTGCATTGGCAGGCAGATTCTTCACCTGCTGAGCCGTCTAAGTCATAAATAATTCCTAGAACAAAGATGATAATGTTAATTGATATCTACCTTGGACATCTTTTCTTACCCGTGGTGAACATCTTCATTTAAGGGCTGGTTTTTGTGTTTATAGATTTAAAAATGACTGTGCTCCTTCTCTTAAGCCGCAGTTAGCACAGAGGGTTAATAGGTCTACTTCGGTTGTCCCTGCCTGCTGTCTGCTTGACTTCCTAGTTCGGAAGGACCCTGGGGGATATTCTGACAGGACAGAGTTGCTCTCTCCACCTTCAGCAAGAGCCCACCCTGCCCTCCAGGTCCACATTTCAGTTGTTCTGTTTTACAGGCTTCCGAATCTCTTGTTTCTAATGGGAGAGCGGCCCTCCGGCGCAGTTCCGAGTTTCTCAAAGAAGGCAACCGCCTGAGCAGAAAGCATCGAGGTCAGTTCCCAGCTGGGGCTCTGTTGATGCCAGAGTGACTGTGGACACACCTCTGAACATACTTCCAGAACATTCTTCTTTCCTGGAGCGAGTTGAATCTTAACATTTCTTTGTCACAGTGATATTCCAAGTTCCTGTCCTAGACACATCATGTAATTTTTATCGTGCAGTCCCCCCTAATCTTCCATAGGCTCAACAAGCCTCCCCTGAGAACGAAACGCTCTGCTCTAGCTCCGGAGCTCAGGCTGGTCCTCACGGCATTTGTCAGGAGACCTGTGATGTCACATGCTTCTCTGTCCATCTCAGGGTTTCGCCATTTCTTGAAGAGTCGTATTATGATTGACTCTTGTCTTCTGCACAGGGCTAAGGCATTGTTAGAGCCATGGTAGGTTCTCATAAAGTTATTGAGTTAAATCAATATTGATTTATCTATTAAAAATACCTATGCAAAAAAAAATACCAATGTGGTTTCATTTTTCCTAAGACTTTCAGTAAGCAGTTTTGGGCACGTGTTAAAAGTTAGTCAGTAAAGATAATGCAGAATGGCAGCCAACTCTGTTGTGTAAGAGAAACAAACAAGTTTTGTAACATATAGTTATATCTATATAGATATATATAGTTATATAGATATGTAGTTATATAGAGAGAGATACACAGACATCTATCACCTTAATATACTCTGCCGCTGCTGAGTCACTCAGTCGTGTCCAGCTATTTGCAGCCCTATGGACTGTAGCCCGCCAGGCTCCTCTGTCCCTCGGATTCTCCAGGCAAGAATACTGGGATAGGTTGCCATGCCCTCCTCCAGGGATCTTTCTGACCCAGGGATTGAACCCGTATCTTTTATCCCCTCTGCACTGGCAGGTGGATTCTTTACCACTAGCGCCCCCTGGGAAGCCCTTTTCGCCCTAGAACTTTAATTAAATCAAACATGAATTTAAGAAGTATTAGTGAGAAGGAAAACAAAGTAAAAAAAAAAAAAAAAATTCAAGTAAGCCCCCAAGCATACAATTTGAGTGTGGGTTGAGTGGTGCTAAGTCTTGTTAGACAAACTTTCAATATTTGGGCTCTCTATAGAAAGCTGCTGACTTTATAGATGGGTCAGGAATAATAAAACTGTCATCCAGGCAACTTTTTAGGGTCAGCTTAAAAGGAAACACTTTTTCCCCTTTGAATAGGTATCACATTGGAACTCAGTAGACTGAAAGATACTGCAAAGAGATTTCGAGAGGATGGTGATAAAATTACCATGCAGACCAATGAATCAGTCTTGATACTTAGAGCAATTCCTGAAGGTAAGTGGAAAGGGGGGTTCTTGATTTAAATTAATATCTTCTCATTGCAAAACACCTGCACAGGAGCAGAAGACCTGCCGCAAGTCCGATGGAGACCCCTCACCTGAAACAAAACCAAAATTAACAGAATTTTCACTTGCAGAGGGATATGGTTTGGAAGGAAGAGCACTGTGTTTTTTATAGCTTCAGAACACCTGCATTGAAGTGTAGAATTGTACTCTGAAAAAAACAAAGCTTTAGATTCTTTTTGCTATCATATTAATTGCTAACTATTAAAACAGGCCTGAGATGAAAGAAGAGCCATTCAAAGACGCTAGCAAGTAAAGAAGCTGAAATATTCCTGCTTTAGGGCAAAATGCTAAATTCATTATAAATGTGATAATTTAGAGAATCCTTATTTGGAAATTAAAGAAATCTTCCTTCGTGAAACAATAAGCATTCTAAAATAGATCACTTTAATATTGATGACTTGAAAATGCAGTGTTCCTTAAAATTTTAAATAGGGTAACTTTTTAACACAGGCAAGTTGCACTGTGGTGCATTATTTATCTTACATTCCTTCAGCCTTTTCTTTTTTCTTAAGTCTTGCAAGATACTGAAAACATCTCCCAAGTTCTTCTGTCTGCGGGTTCACCTTATTGTTGTTCTGCCGCCCAGTTTTGTCTGATTCTTTTTGACCCCATGGACTGCAGCACACCAGACCTCCCTGTCCCTCAACATCTCCCAGAGTTTGCCCAAGTTTCACATTCATTGTATTGGTCACTTTATAAGCATGAAAATTACCCTGGGAAGCTGGACTTTGGGACACTTTGGACTGACTCCCTACATTAGAAGAGTGGAGCATTTTCTGATCTGAAATTTTCTTTTTCTTTTATGTATCTGTTTTTAAGGATACATGATGTATGTTGGTCAAACATTCAAAAATAATTTTTTATTTGGAACCAATTTCACATTTGCAGAAAAGTTACAAGAAGATTTAAAAGAATACCTGTATACCCTGCATCCAGCTTCTTCTAGTGTTAATCTTTGTCCCTTCTGTGTTAAACCCTTTAAAAATGAATGAAAGTGCCTTAAAAAAAACAAAACTGTCACCCAGTCCTTCCAGTGGATATTCAGGATTGACTGGTTTACTCTCCTTGCAGTCCAAGGGACTGAGAGCCTTGGACTCGCAGTCCAAGAGCCTTCTCCACCACAGTTCTAAAGCATCCATTCTTTGGCGCTCATGAATGAAGAACATTTCATTCATCCAAAAAAGGAAGTGGTAGCACATATGTGTGAGTGTGCTCTGTCACTTCAGTCGTGTCTGACTCTTTGCAACCCCAGGGACTATAGCCCCCAAGGCTCCTCTGTCCATGGGACTCTCCAGGCAAGAAGACTGGAGTGGGTTGCCATTGCCTATTCCAGGGGATCTTCTCAACCCAGGGATCCAACCCCCGTCTCCTGCGTCTCCCACACTGCAGGTGGATTCTTTACCACTGAGCCACCAGGGAAACCCCAGCACATGTGACAGGCAGCCTTAATACTGTCATTATAAGCAGAAGCCCCCTTTTGTGTTCAAGGGCCAGAAAGAAATCCTGTAACATGTTTCTGTGTAAAATTGCATTCATTGTGGTCTTATGGTTTTCTGCATGTTATAACCACGTGTATAACTACCAGAGTAAGTACTTGAGTCTAAATTTATTTCAGGTGTCAGAGACAGAGGAGCCAAAATCAAAGACTTGGCCATGTCTGCAAACCAGAGCGCCACCAGCACACTCAGGGATGTCATGGGGCTCAGCCAGAAGTTGTTGAACACATCCACTGACCTGTCCAGGGTTAACGCCACGTTACAGGAAACAGACGAACTCCTGCGAGACTCCTCAATGACCAGTAGGTTGTGGTCTCCTGTCCCGTTAGGAGAATTTGCCTCATGTCACGTGAGCTGGCCCAGGGCACATGGGTGTTCACAGACAACAATCCTAAATAATAAAAATGTGGCAGCATCTGGATTTGCATTTATAAAGGAAGAGAAGGGCCTCAGATACTGCCTTGGGCTGGTGCATTTTTTATATATTTACCAAAATAGCAGGCATTTGATGATTTGGATATTCTAGTATATCCAGCACATATTCTAGTAATGACCAGCGAATTTCTCTTGTTTCCTCCCTGCTTCCCCCCACCCTGCCCTGCCAACTTTTTGTCACCTTCATATATTAGCTTTGTTAGCTGGAAGAAAAGTCAAAGATGTGGAAACACAAGCCAACCTCTTGTTGGATCGGCTGAAGCCTCTGAAGATGTTAGAAGAGAACCTGAGCAGAAACCTGTCAGAAATCAAACTGCTGATCAGTCAGGCCCGGAAACAAGCCGCGTCTGTGAGTGTGGGACCCACGGGTCTTGGGAGCCCGGCACCACCCCGCCAGCTGAAGCTCCTGGAACCACACATCGCAGGGGTCTCCTACACAGAGGGCTTTGGTCACACTTTCTACTGACAAGTTCTCAGAAATGCCCGATTTCTCACAGCCTTGTCTCCAAGTGTATTTAAAGCCTTGTCTTACATATTTTACTTTGTTGTTGTTCAGTCGCTAAGTCCTGTCCAACATTTTGTGACCCCCAGGGACTGCAGCATGCCAGGCTTCCCTGNTCACACTTTCTACTGACAAGTTCTCAGAAATGCCCGATTTCTCACAGCCTTGTCTCCAAGTGTATTTAAAGCCTTGTCTTACATATTTTACTTTGTTGTTGTTCAGTCGCTAAGTCCTGTCCAACATTTTGTGACCCCCAGGGACTGCAGCATGCCAGGCTTCCCTGTCCTTCCCTATCTCCCTGAGTCTGCTCAAACTCATGTCCATGGAGTCAGTGATGCCATCCAACCATCTCATCCTCTGTCGCCCCCTTTTCCTCCTGCCCTCAGTCTTTCCCAGCATCAAGGTCTTTTCCAGTGAGTCAGCTCTTGACATCAGGTGGCCAAAGGAAGGGAGCTTCAGCTTCAGCATCCAATGAAGCTTCAGTCCTTCCAATGAATATTCAGTGTTGATATTTACATTAATTATATTTAATGAGTCCCATTTTCCTTGATTCCTGCTTTTGTTCTGTGTGTTTCAGAATGTTGTTAGCAAAAAGATCTCTGTGTCCTTATGGAGATTTATAATCATGGCCTAGATTTCTAGGTCCCCACCGATTCACTGGATAGTACAAACACATTGGTCTAAGTGTTAGCATTGCTGGAAGTCTCACTGGTTGCAGTGAGACTTTTCCCAACTCGGCGTTATCATAATCCAAGTATTCTCCAGAATGCTTGTGCAGTGTGGGCCGCATCTCTAGAATTCTGACAAAACAGCTAGCATCCATGAATGTTGCTCAAGTCCAGGTCACTACCTGCAAAAACACACAGCTTGAGAGAATGTTTCCTGGCCATTCTTTGCCATGACCTTGGCCGTTTGCTAAAGGAGAGGCATTTCAGGGAGATAAGATTGAGAGAACATCATTTATCGTGCTCCTGGGGACCTATAGACAATAAAGGTGACCTCTGGTCTAATGTTTACCTTCCTGAAGCCTCTAGCCAAGTAAAAGGAGCTCTGGATTCTTTGATCCCTGAGTGATTTCACTTTGGGAAAAGAGCTGGAGGTTTATAAGAGCTCTGGTTTCCATCTGCCTTAGTTCCAGGTGCCAAATTAAAAACCTGACGGATGGTTCCAAGTGCTCTGGTTAATATAAATTTGAGGGTTAATATAAAGATTATGTGCAAGTAATTATTTACCAGAGTGATATGTGAGTGAACTAACTGGTCTATAAATATTTGCTGAGTGATAGATCAACCTTCCATTTATTGCATATTATGCATGCTCAGTTGCATCCAGCTTTCTTACAACCCTGCAGACTGTAGCCCACCAGGCTCCCCTGTCCATGGGATTTCCCAGGTAAATGATCGTCAGATAGCCTTTCTGTGTCAGGTGTAAGATTCCAAAGTGATTTAGAAAAACTCCTTATCTTTAAGGAATCAAGTCTCACAAAATAGAGTTCCTTGTGTAAAATTCTTTTTTAAAACCTCACGACTGGCTTTTCCATAGTAAAATATTTTACCAAATGGAATAAGTTTCAGCCCCATCCGATTTTCACCTTTTGAGCCACATAGCACTATTATCCGGAGAGGAATCCTGCCTAGCAGCGCAACACTTCTGAACCCCAGGCATGCTGCCAGCGTGTGTCCTGGATGATCTAAGGCACTTGGGGACACGTCTCTTCTCCTCCAGATCAAAGTTGCTGTGTCTGCAGACCGAGACTGCATCCGGGCCTACCAGCCCCAGATTTCTTCTACCAACTACAACAGCCTAATGCTCAACGTGAAGACAAGCGAACCCGATAACCTTCTCTTCTACCTGGGCAGCAGCACTAGCGTGAGTATGACCCACGGAAGCTACGCTGAGTCTCTTAGGCCAGAGGATATTTTCTCAATTGGTACATTTTTGGCTAAAAAAAAAAAATAAGGCCTTCATGAAATCACTAGTGCTTCTAAGGTAACTAATCTTTTGCTAAGCTGGTAATGTTAGATTGAAAACAAACTGTGAAACTGCATGCCTGTAAAGAGGAGAGCGGCGTTGATGAGTGGTGCCTCCTTCTGCCCCTATAACTGTGAGCTGGGGGGACAGAGCTTTTCGTAATGTCTCCTGTGACCTCTGAAGCCACGGAGCTTCACTTTGATTCTGTGAAGTCGACCTTGGCAGTTGTCACCAGGAGTGGAGGCGTGCACCCCAAGGGACACGTCAGAATTGTCAAGCTTCCTCCAGACTCTTCCACCCATTGAGATTCTCGTGGTTCCCAAAGGACAAGTCCCATGGGGAAGACTTGCTTCTTTAGGCTGTGTCTGTGGGAATGGGTCAGACCCTTGGGCAGAAGATACTAGCAAGCAAATGCCATCTGAAATGTATTCTTAAGACACAAGGTGCACAGGTCAGTCCATGCTGTAGGGTTTCATGGCTTCTGACTCGTTGCACGATTCGCGTTCATGTGTTGCCTTTTCAGGCTGGGCAGACAGACAAGTGCCGCACCTTCCTTATGATCCCTGTAGAGGCTGCTGACCCCAGCGNCTTTTTAGTACCTATTCCCCTAACGGGCTGCTTCTGTACCTGGCTTCAAATGGCACTGTAAGAGTCTTTAAGGGAACTGTGCCCTGCTGTGTACATACAGTTGGATTGCTATCAGGATATTTATTAAATGATTTTTTTATGAGCACATTCAAGGATAATATATACACACATATGCCATACTAGTTTCCCATTTTAAATCATTTATCAGTGCAAACTCACTCACAAACATTTGAAAAGCATGTCAAATAGAAAATAGTTCCCATCATTATGTGCATTTAGCCATGTCCAACTCTTTGCGACCCTACGTACTGTAGCCGCCAGCTGTTGTGTCTATGGGATGGTCCAGGCAAGAGTACTGGAGTGGGTTGCCATACCCTCCTCCAGGGAATCTTCCCAACCCGTGGATCCAACTTGAGTCTCCTGTACTGCAGGTGGACTCTACNGCTGTGTACATACAGTTGGATTGCTATCAGGATATTTATTAAATGATTTTTTTATGAGCACATTCAAGGATAATATATACACACGTATGCCATACTAGTTTCCCATTTTAAATCATTTATCAGTGCAAACTCACTCACAAACATTTGAGAAAAGCATGTCAAATAGAAAATAGCTTCCCATCATTATGTGCATTTAGCCATGTCCAACTCTTTGCGACCCTACGGACTATAGCCGCCAGCTGTTGTGTCTATGGGATGGTCGAGGCAAGAGTACTGGAGTGGGTTGCCATGCCCTCCTCCAGGGAATCTTCCCAACCCGTGGATCCAACTTGAGTCTCCTGTACTGCAGGTGGACTCTACNTGCATTTAGCCATGTCCAACTCTTTGCGACCCTACGTACTGTAGCCGCCAGCTGTTGTGTCTATGGGATGGTCCAGGCAAGAGTACTGGAGTGGGTTGCCATACCCTCCTCCAGGGAATCTTCCCAACCCGTGGATCCAACTTGAGTCTCCTGTACTGCAGGTGGACTCTACCCACCAAGCCACCTGGGAAGCCCTCCCTTCATTTTAAATGTCACTTAAACATTTATTATTAGATTTTGAGCCAAAATAAGAGGTCTTGTTTTGTTCACTGTGACTTCCTAATCTGAGTCCCATCAGAGGAGTTCATGTTCTTATTTTTATCTTGAGTGCTGGTGATCTTTCTGTTTTGTGGTTGTATTTTTAGGACTGGCTCACTTGTCAATCTAAGTGAACAAGATGCAGAGAGTTCACTTCTCTTACTGTGTCATGGACTTTGATGTTCATGAGTTTATCTCACGTATGTCTGTATATTAATCTAGAAAGCCTTGTGGGCACTTTTAATGTCCAACTATTAAGCCAGATCCTCTTCTGTCAGTTTGACTGTAGGAGGTTTCCACCCTCCCTGACTTGGAGAGGAAAGAAATCTTGTGATAATAATGTAACCATGGGTAAGTGTTTTCTCTTGTTTTTTGTTTTTTTTTTTTTTTTTTTACAGAAAGACTTTTTATCCATTGACCTGGTCGACGGCAGAGTCAGGGTGACAGTTGACCTGGGTTCTGGGCCCCTTGCTCTGATTACCGACCGACGCTATAATAATGGAACGTGGTACAAAATTGCCTTCCAGCGAAACAAAAAGCAAGGTAAGTGTGAGGACAGACGGACAAAATGCCCTGGTAGGAATGGAAATCTTTCCAAAGTTAGCAGTCTTTGTTTTTTCTTTAGCTTTCTGAGTCTTCTGAATGACATTCTATTCAAAAGCCCTTGTTTTCTTTGGAATTCTGAGTACCAGGATTCACAGCTTGGTGAAGGAATATTCTATTTGCCTGTGGTTTCCAAATGTATTGGGCTTCCCTGGTACCTCGGTTGGTAAAGAATTCCCCTGCAATGCAGGAGACCCTAGTTCGATTCCTGGGTCGGGAAGATCCACAGGAGCAGGGATACGCTACTCACTCCAATATTGTTGGGCTTCCCTGGTGGCTCAGCTGAAAAAGAATCCCCCTGTGATTCGAGAGACCTGGATTTGATCCCTGGGTTGGGAAGATCTCCTGGAGATGGGAAAGGCTATTCCCAGTATTCTCCAGTATTCTGNGCCCTTGTTTTCTTTGGAATTCTGAGTACCAGGATTCACAGCTTGGTGAAGGAATATTCTATTTGCCTGTAGTTTCCAAATGTATTGGGCTTCCCTGGTACCTCGGTTGATAAAGAATTCCCCTGCAATGCAGGAAACCCTAGTTCGATTCCTGGGTCGGGAAGATCCACAGGAGCAGGGATACGCTACTCACTCCAGTATTGTTGGGCTTCCCTGGTGGCTCAGCTGAAAAAGAATCCCCCTGTGATTTGAGAGACCTGGATTTGATCCCTGGGTTGGGAAGATCTCCTGGAGATGGGAAAGGCTATTCCCAGTATTCTCCAGTATTCTGGCCTGGAGAATTCCATGGACTATACATAGTCCNAAGATCCACAGGAGCAGGGATACGCTACTCACTCCAGTATTGTTGGGCTTCCCTGGTGGCTCAGCTGAAAAAGAATCCCCCTGTGATTTGAGAGACCTGGATTTGATCCCTGGGTTGGGAAGATCTCCTGGAGATGGGAAAGGCTATTCCCAGTATTCTCCAGTATTCTGGCCTGGAGAATTCCATGGACTATACATAGTCCATGGGGTTGCAAAGAGTCAGACATGAATGAGTGACTTTCACTTTTGGAAATGCATTATTTAACATTAAAGGCTAAATTGGAATCAAGGGTCAAATTGATTCCATTTTCTTTCACACATTCTGGCGCCATTTAGCATGTGCATTCTGGATTTATTGACTTTTGTAAAGAGGGTTTTCATTTGCCCTTTAACAGTCAAGAACATACCTTGATCAAATTTGCAGGATGGAAAAGAATATGTCTTTGTTAATGAACTTTATGAGACATCTGTGTTTTGTTTTACTGTAGAAAATGATTTTCTTATCCCCTTGATCTCTTCTAGGGCTCCTAGCAGTTATTGACGCTTATAACACCACCTACAAAGAAACCAAGCAAGGGGAGACTCCAGGGGCATCTTCTGACCTCAATCGTCTAGACAAGGATCCAATTTATGTGGGTGGATTACCGAGGTCGAGGGTGGTGAGGTATGATATCACTCTGCAGAATTGTCATGTCCCTAATTATTCTTTTAGTTTCATAACAAAATCCCACAAACTGGGCAGCTTAAACAACAGAAGTGATTAACAAATGTATAAGAAATGTCTCTTACAGTATCTGGAGCCTGCGATTCTGAAATCAGGTGTCCACAGAGCTGCTTCCTTCTGAGGATCATGAGAAAGATATCTGTTCCATGCTGTCTCTGGGCTTCTGGTAGCTTCAGGCATTCCTCAGCTTGTAGGTGGCATTCTTTGTCTGTGTGGACACATGGTCTTCGCTCCGTGTCTCTCTGTGACCCAATTTCCCCTTTGTATAAGGACACCACTCATACTGGATTAGGCCCTATCCTAATGACCTCATCCTAACTTGATTACAACCACAAAGACCTATTTCCAAGTATGGTTACATTCAGTACCTTATGAATACTACGTCAAAGAAGAATGTTAGAAAGTCAAAATCTTTTTTGGGGAAGAGGTAGAGAACATAACCGAGCCCATAGCATTCTGTTTGGTTTAGTATACCATATTTGTTGCTGTCGTTTAGTCTCCACGTTGTGTCCAGTTCTTTGCAGCCCCATGGACTGCAGCATGCCAGGCCCCTGTGTCCTTCACTGTCTCCTGCATTTTGCTCAGATTCGTGTCCATTGAATCAGCAATGCTATTTAACCATCTCATCTTTTGCTGCCCTCTTCTCTTGCCCTCTCTCTTTCCCAGCGTCAGAGAGTCTTTTCCAGAGAGTCAGCTCTTCACATCAGGTGGCCCACGTATTGGAGCTTCAGCTTCAGCATCAGTCCTTCCAGTGAATATTCAGGAGTTATTTCCAAGTATGCCATATACTTGAGAAGTGAAGAAAGCCTTTTGTAGTCAAATTTATGATGTTCTACTTACTGCCTGTAGAATATCTAAAAATGGTAACTGTGCAATATTTGGAGACCTCACTTTCCATCACGCATCATTCTCCTGTCCAGACTTTCTACTAGAAAAATCTCTTTGGAGACAAAAAAAAAAAAAAATTGTGCTTTCTGCAGACTTATCTAGATTCTCCTTTTGTGTGATTAGAGTGAATAATGTATGTGAAAGCTGAAAGACCAGCATCAGCAAGATGGATTAAAGATAGCAGAGAAGAGCTGCACTGATTCTTATTCATGTTTAGCTTTGCGACTTTAATAATTCACATAAACTTTTTGCTGTTCTCAGTTTTGTAATTTGAATTGGGGACGAACTAAGCGAGATGTTTCTTTCACACCATTAAAAAAAAAAGAATGCACACACAGCTGGCAGTCAAGGCAGCCGAGCTCCCAGAGACTGAACTGTAAACTGTGTGCCATAATTTCCTTATGACCATGCACTGTCTTTCTTATAACTGGCCCCTGTTTTGGTGAGTATGTCCAAATGGTAATGACTATAATAGTTTCCTTTAAAAATATTAAGCAGGCTTTTGTCTAGGTAGCCCCCTAGGTGGTTGTTGTTCAGTTGCTCAGTTTTGACAGACTCTTTATGACCCCATGAACTGCAGCCCTCCAGGCTTCCCTGTCCTTCATTATCTCCTGGAGTTTGCTCAAACTCGTGTCCATTGAGCCCATGATGCCATCCAACCATCTCATCCTCTGTCGACCCCTTCTCCTCCCACCTTCAGTCTTTCCCAGCATCAGGGTCTTTTCCAATGAGTCAGCTCTTGGCATCAGGAGGCCAAAGAAAGGAAGCTTCAACTTCAGCATCAGTCCATCCAATGAATATTCAGGGCTGATTTCCTTTAGGATTGACTGGTTTGATCTTCTTGTGTCCAGTGGACTCTCAAGAGTCTTCTCCGGCATCACAGTTTGAAGGCATCAGTTCTTCAGTGCTCAGCCTTCTATGGCCATCTGGGTAGTTCTGCTTACTAAATTTGATCCTTTTCTTTAGTCCTAAGGTGAGCACATGTTTGACATGAATTCTCACCGTCTCACGGTCAGTAGCCTTTTTACAGGGAGACCGAGACATTTCTGAGAATGACACCTGGAAGGAGCTCTTCCTTGTTTTTATTTCTTCTTTCAAACCTGGAGTTATAAGATCCAAACTTTGTTGCTGCTGCTTTCCTGTCCTTCCCTACAGGAAAGGTGTCTCTAGCAAAAGCTACGTGGGCTGCATCAAAAACCTGGAAATATCCAGATCGACCTTTGATTTACTCAGAAATTCCTATGGCGTGAGAAAAGGCTGTATTCTGGAGGTGGGGAACGTTTTATGAATATTGAAACAAGTGTAATAATATTAGTATGAGTAAATCAAATGCCTATAGATTTACTAATGTCACAAGGCAACAGGATCTAAACCAGGGGACTGAATAGAAAAGAGGGGGTGGGGTAAACAGCAGCAGCCTCTGGGCGATGGTTGGGTTGGGGAGGTTCCACACACGGCGGACCTGATGGGCTTTCTTCTCTCTTCTCTGACCAGCCNAGCGTTTTATGAATATTGAAACAAGTGTAATAATATTAGTACGAGTAAATCAAATGCCTGTAGATTTACTAATGTCACAAGGCAACAGGATCTAAACCAGGGGACTGAACAGAAAAGAGGGGGTGGGGTAAACAGCAGCAGCCTCTGGGTGATGGTTGGGTTGGGGAGGTTCCACACACGGCGGACCTGATGGGCTTTCTTCTCTCTTCTCTGACCAGCCCGTCCGAAGCGTCAGCTTCTTGAGAGGTGGCGGCTACGTTGAATTGCCACCCAAGTCTCTGTCACCAAACACGGAGTTGTTGGTAACATTTGCCACCAGGAACAGCAGTGGCATCATCCTGGCTGCCCTGAGCCAGGGCAGTGAGAAGCCAGGTGATCGGCAGGGCCATGGGGTGAGTGACGCAGAGGCTCTCAAGCCAGGAGCTCAGGGAGGAAATAACTTCAGGAAGCATTGGATGGAAGATGACTTAGTCCTCACGTGTATTCTAGCCTTGTGCCTGGTTGTTTATGGGGGCGCATTTTTACTAAGGAAACGTGTTCATTGCTGAATGTGTTTTCCTCCATGAATCAGTAGTGTCTTTGTGTTGCAAAGTCCATCTTCCTTGTCCAGCCATTAAGAAAGACACTTAGTGTCTACCTTGGATCGTAATAAATTAGGTGATATTTACCCTTTCCTCTCCTCAGACTTTATATATTATGTAATTTGAGAAGACTCAGAGAATGCTAATATATTGTATTAATGAAATAGAAGTCACAGAGCTACAATTTAGAGTATGGCTCTCTACTGTGCAAGATATTTTATGGACACTGTGTGTGTGTGTGTGTGTTTATTCGGTGAAATTTTATTCAGCCATAAAATAGGAGGAAATCCTATGAATGAACACGTATGAACCTTGAGAACACTATGTTAAGTGAAATAAGTTAAATGGAGAAAGACAAGGACTGTATGATCTCGTTTATATGGGGAAACTTAAAAAGAAGGCAACTCACCAAGACAGAGCAGACTGGCGGTCAGCAGTTTGTAAGGGCGGGAGGGACCTGGGTGGCGAGGGCCA
Source organism: Neotragus moschatus (assembly GCA_006410615.1). Lineage (NCBI taxonomy): Eukaryota > Metazoa > Chordata > Mammalia > Artiodactyla > Bovidae > Neotragus > Neotragus moschatus. Next base: position 4,112,757 of record SJYA01003091.1, on the reverse strand, counting down.
AAAGGCACAAACATCCAGCTGTGAGACAAGATCAGGGGCGATGTACAGCACGGTGACTATAGTCACAACACCATATCACATTCGAAAGTTGCTAAGAGAGTGGGTCTTAAAAGCTCTCCCCATAAGAAAAAGATGTTGCAACTATATGAGGTGATCGATGTTAACTAAGCTCATTGTGGTGATCATATTGTGATATATTCAAATATTCAATGGCTGTGTTGTATACCTAAGGCTAATACCGTGGTATTTGTCAATTGTATCTCAGCAAACCAGGGGAAAGAGAGAAATAGATCAGTGACTTACGACATGACTGTTTGTTAGTACGTAACGGAGCAATAAGTCAGGGTGAAGACCATGTAGAAAGGGAAATCTTTGATGTGGTTAGTGATAACAGCCTAATGCAGAAAGTAAATTATGTGAGCAGAGATTAGAAAGTAGCATACGAAGTAGAAAACAGGTGTGTCACATGGTGATATTTTTAAGGAGCTGCTTCCTTGGCACTAGTACAGCCACATTGCCTTCATCATATGGTAATTCTTTATATCCTATAGTAGTGTCTTTTCTATGGGAATTCTCTGTGTCTCCTTCCTAGCCCTTCTGGTCCATCATGCTAATTGAAGGCCACGTTGAAGTGCATGTTAACCCTGGGGATGGAACCAGCCTGAGAAGAGCTCTCCTGCACGCTCCCATGGGCACCTTCGGTGATGGTCAAGAGCATTCCATCTCCATGATAAGGAGCGGCAGGTATTTGCCTGACCTTACGAAGGTTCCCCAGTAGGATGCCTGTATGGGGCTCTTGGCAATGAAATGATTGGGATAATTAGTATGATGTCATTAACATTCAGCTTTTAGAGTTGCAGAATAATTCTAGAAGCTTGCTGGAAGACCTCCTTGGAGATCAATTTCATTTGCTTTGTAATAAGACATTTGCAGATTTTTCATAATTGAGCAACCTTAACCCCGCCCTTTCACGGGGCCCAGCATAAATTGTCTTTAGTTGGAAAAATTCTGTGTCAAATACCATTACAGTGTTAGTAAATTCTAATAGTGAGTGGGAAAATAGTAAATAACTATAGTGTGCTCAGCTGTGTCTGACTCTTTGCGACTGAACCCACAGTCTGTAGCCTGCGAGGCTCCTCTGTCCCTGGGATTTTCCAAGCAAGAATATTGCCATTTCCTCCTTCAGGGGATATTCCTGACCCAGGGCTTGAACCTGCCTCTCCTGTATGGCAGGCAAATTTTTTACCGCTGAGCCACCCAGGAAGCAAATTTTAATAGTGAATGGTATAATAGTAAATAGCAACAATGCAAATAGTAAAATGTAAATAGTAGTATATAGTGTTAGAGTAACATTTCTGTATTAATCTCCCTCAAAAACTATGGACCAAATGTTTTAAAAACACACTGGACATTTTGTCACAGATAAAGAAATAAAGGACTTCCCTGGTGGCTCAGACGGTAAAGCATCTGCCTACAATGTGGGAGACCCGGGTTCGATCCCTGGGTTGGGAAGATCCGCTGGGGAAAGAAATGGCAACCCAGTCCAGTACTCTTGCCTGGAGAAATCCATGGATGGAGGAGGCTGATGGGCTACAGTCCATGGGGCCGCAAAGAGTCAGACACGACTAAGCGACTTCACTTTCACTTTCACTTTCTCCAAAAAGCACTTGAACTGAATAATGTTTAATCACATTACATTCATTTTGGGAAAACGTTCAGCTGTCTCTTCATGTTCAAGAGTTGCCTTTTTCAAATTCACACGTTAAATTTCATGTTAAAAATTTTCTTTCAGGGAAAATGTTTATTAGTAAGAACTTGCTGGAATAAAATGGACAGTGATGTTTCATTGTATTTAAAAACCTTTATTTCCTCCTTTGACTCTTTAGAGTTGTCACTGTTCAAGTGGATGAGACAACTCCTTTGGAAATGAAGTTGGGCCCATCAGCAGAAAGCAGGACCATAAATGTGTCCAGCCTGTACGTTGGGGGCATTCCAGAGGGTGAGGGGACACCCATGCTCAAGATGAGAAGCTCGTTCCACGGCTGTATCCGAAATCTGGTCTTTAACATGGAGTAAGTATGACTGTACTCTCAGCCTGACTGTGCCCGTCCCGATCTTTCAATGCCCAGTACCGACACTAACCTACAGTCTAATTTTACCATTGGAGCTGGTCTCAGATTCTGCAGGTTCCCAAATAATAAGTGGATCCCATGTTTTATCATGAAAGTCCCCCCAGATGGACTTTGCTGAGCTAGAATGATGGACCGTCTGGTCATGATGCATGAGAAAGAAAAGAAACGCTAGGCATTAGTTCCACGGGTGGTGCCAGTGGTAAAGAACCTTCCTGCCAATGCAGGAGACTTAAGAGATGTGGATTCTGTCCCTGGGTCAGGAGATCCCCTGGAGGAGGGCGTAGCCACCCACTCCAGTATCCTAGCCTGGAGAATTCTATGGACAGAGGAGCCTGGTGGGCTACAGTCCATGGGGTCGCAGAGTCGGACGCAACTGAGGACACTGAGCACGCACATGGGCTTCTAGCCATTGTGGGAGACGGTCGATTCAGTTACTCTTAAGAGTATTGTATTAGTATTTTTTAATGGGTTTTGTGTGTTGAGTAATCGTGTGACCTTGGTACATGTGTTGGCTTGTATTATCATCATTGATTCTGAAACGCTTTGTTTGCGTCTAGACTTCTGGATTTCACGAGTGCCACCGACTATGAACACGCGGACCTGGACTCCTGCTCACTCTCAGAGAGGCTGAAACTAGCTGTCTACCGAGAGGACGGAGAGCTCCCGCCAGAGCCCCAGCCTTTACCAAGTCCAGTAAGAAAGCCCTTCTTTCGTTATGCAGTTTAGTGTTAGTCGCTCAGTCGTGTCTGACTCTTTGTGACCCCATGGACTGTAGCCCGCCAGGCTCCTCTGTCCATGGGATTCTCCAGGCAAGAGTACTAGAGTGGGTGGGTTGCAATTCCTTTCTCCGAGGGATCTTACCTACCCAGTATCGAACTTGTGTCTCCTGAATTGCAGGCAGATTCTTTACCATCTGAGCCACCAGGGAAGCCTTTGTTAGATTTCACTTTCCTTTCCATTGGATGATTTCTCTGCTTCCTTGGTTGAAAACTCACGCTCTGATGAAGCAAATGGNGGATCTTACCTACCCAGTATCGAACTTGTGTCTCCTGAATTGCAGGCAGATTCTTTACCATCTGAGCCACCAGGGAAGCCTTTGTTAGATTTCACTTTCCTTTCCATTGGATGATTTCTCTGCTTCCTTGGTTGAAAACTCACGCTCTGATGAAGCAAATGGCTCAGCTGTACAGAGCAAGGCCTGTCTCTGAGTTCAGGGCAGTGGTATTGGTAGCCTCCATCCACCGACCTGGGAAACTGAGTCTATGACCTTACTCGGCCTGGACCCAGGGCACCTGCCCTCCAGCCCAGCTCCTCCTGGCTACACCGCTCCTGTCAAGGAGCAACCACCTTGGCCTGTCCCCTGTGGGCACATACAGTCCCCTGCTGCCGTGTGCCAGCTGTTCCTGCAGCTGCTGACCCCTCAGGCCACCCCTCCAGAGCAGGGTTGTTTTTTTTTTTTTTTTTTTTTTTGAGGGAGTGGGCATTTTTGGCACAAGCAAGGCCTTTGCCCTTTGGACCTGATGAAAATTCATGGGAATTTGGTGAACTTGAGTGGGGTTGAGGTAAAAAAACAGAAGCTCTAATTGCCTTCTCAGAGAGACAAAGGGGTGTGGAATAAACAGCCGAGAAGGTAAAGGCAGTGCTGGTGTGTGTGTGTGTTGCTGGTGTGTGTGTGTGTTGCTGGTGTTCTGACACCCTTGCTTCTGAGATATTTCCTTCATGGAAAGATATGCTTGTGTTGCAGGGTGTGGGGAAGGGTGAGGGTGGTGGGCCTGGCCTTGCATGGCTGTGAGCCGTGTGTATCTCTTACAGGAACTGTGCGCCACGGAAAGGGCCCCAAAATACGTGCCCAACGCACACCAACTTGGTCTTGCAGAAGGCAGCCACTTGGTGCTACCTTTTAACCAGCTGGCTGTCCGAAAGAGGTAGGCGATGCTCTAATGTCCTCACGTGATGTCTCATTGCTAGAAGAATCCAGGGTATATTTTTCAGCAGTGAGTCTTTTCTGGAAGAAGCTTCTCGTGTTTCATGAGAAGTGAACACTTTGGAGTATTCAGCTTGCCACCACGTGGCAGCAGTGAGAGGCAAAAAGGATCGCAGCTTCTGTGAGGCTCAGATGTGCCAGCGTGGCTCGACCGGGTTCCGTGGTTTGTCTGCACCCTGTCTTGATGATGGTGGGTGGCTGCCTCTCGGGGTGTGGAGGAGAGCCCTGGCTACCTAAACCCCTCTTCCTTCTGGAATCCCAAGTCCCCTGAAGCTGTCATCTGGACACTGAACCCCATTCTAACAGGAAGCATGCACTAATCTGCAGAAACGGCCCCTCCAGGTCTATCATCATGACCCCAAATTCCTGGAGCCACACACATGCCAGCCTGTGCGTTCCCTCTGCTCTTCACACCTGGCTATCCCAGGCAGCCTTCTCCAACCGGGGAAGCTGGCTTACATCCCAGAGGGCTCGTGGCTGAGGCTCCTCAGGACCTGCAGGCCTCCCTGTCCTCCTGTGGGTCTCAGCCCCGCAGTCCACGCCCTCGGCTCTGCAGTGCTCTACACCTCTGTTGCCACCGTCTGGGGTCACTGCCCCTTGGCTCCTGCCTTCAGTCCCCATGAGCCTGGCAGCTTCCCAGCCCCTGATCTTTGAGGTTCTCTGGCTCCAATCTGTCAGAGGTCTTTCCCTCGTTCCTCCTGGCTGCCTTCTCCCCGTGGTCACACCGCTGAGCACTTCCTAAGTACCCACCCCACCTGCATAATCTCTGCTGTAAGCATCCTGCTAACCACCTCTCTCTCCTCCTTACCTCTCTCTCCAGCAGCTGCTCACCCCCATCAAGACCTCCGAGCCCTCCGGCTTTCTCGCCATCATCACCGTTTTTTGCCGCAGCTCATTAGCCCCCTTCCCCGCTGGCCTCCACATGACCCAGTTTTAACTCTGTGGTATATTTCTGGTGCTAGTTTTGGGGAGAAAGGAACCCTCCTCTGTTCACTGCTTGGTCCTCTGCTTCTAGGAGGATTCCTGGCAGATAGAGGTGGACAGTTACCACGAGTGAATGAATGGATAGGTCAGTGAAGGGACGAATGACCTGAGATGTTCAAAACGGATGTTGAAACACTTACTGGGGTCTTTGAATTTAAAGAGTGACAGTGAGTGTGTTCCTTTCTGAGAGCCCTCGCCTCCCTCCAGGCTCTCAGTTCAGCTGAGCATCCGCACATTCGCCTCCAGTGGCCTGGTGTACTACATGGCTCACCAGAACCAGGCGGACTACGCTGCACTCCAGCTGCTCGCAGGCCGCCTCCACTTCACCTTCGACCTTGGGAAGGGCAGGACCAAGGTCTCACACCCCGCGCTGCTCAGCGACGGCCAGTGGCACATGGTAGGCTCTCGAGAAGGTGGTGTCACTCTTGCCAAGCTCTGTTCCACGGCCTCTCGTGTGCACTCCTTTTCACAGTAGTGGGATCAACCCCTTTGATTTCCAGCTTGCTCTGTGTCTGATATCTACCCCATAGAATGTAGGCTTCTGAGGGGCATAACCTTTTCTGCTTCCTGAAATACCCTCAAGGGCTCACTCAGTGCATGACACTTAGTAGGCACTCAGCAGACATTGGTAGAATGAACGAAATGTTCGTTTACCAGATATGTTATTGGTTTGACAAGAAGTAAACCAAGCCCACGGGTGGTATGAATGGGCCCAACTTGATGTCCTGGCCTCCGTGTTGCTGTGACGGGGACTCTCCAGCAGGTCCTGTGCTAACCTGCTCCAGGCTCAGCCTACACTCAACCCCGGAGGTGCGAAAACCTGAGCCGTCCTTGAGGGTTCCATTCGGGTTATTATTCCTACAGTGAACAGATGCTGCAAACAGCTGTTGTTTTCTTAGATTCCTTAGAAATGACTCATGTCTTCGGATCTCTCTAGGTCAAGACAGAGTACTTTAAAAGGAGGGGCTTCGTGACGATCGACGGCCAGGAATCGCCCATGGTGAACACAGCGGGAGATGCCACCACGCTAGACGTGGAAGGAAAGCTGTACCTCGGAGGCCTCCCCTCCGAGTACAGGGCCAGGAACATTGGAAATGTAAGCAGCATCTTCCCCATAGGCCCATTTTTGCCTTTATTGTGGTTGTTGTTTGTCTTGTGGAGGAATGTATTTATGTTTAAATTACCGTGTTTGGGCCTGGAGCTTGGCCACAAAGTGGAAACATTTGGAACCACATCCCTCCACTGTGTGTTGGGGCTTCTCCTTGAAGCCCAGCCTGCCTTCCTGTTGGTTAGCGAATGAACAGTTCCCTTCCCACAGGCATTTAGCCCCAGTGCAACTCAGGGAAAGTCCAGCAAATTTGTATTTGCAGGTTAGAACACTCCACAGTCTTTTCTCTTTTCCTGATTTTTCGTTTATCATTTTTGGCTGTGTGGGTCTTCGTTGCTGCGCCTGGACTTTTCTGTAGTTGGAGCGAGAGCGGGCCGCTCTCTGGTTGTGGGGCACGGGCTTCTCGCAGTGGCTTCTCCTGTTGCGGAGCACAGGCTCTGGGGCGCACGGGCTTCAGTCGTTGCAGCTCCCCAGTTCTAAAGCACCGGCTCGATAGTTGCGTGACACGCGGGCTTAGCTGCCCCGCGGCACGTGGAGTCTTCCCAGCCGGGGATGGAACCCATGACTCCTTCACTGGCATGTGGATTCTCTACCCCCGAGCCCCCCGGGAAGCCCCATTCCACAGTCTTGATTTCCACAATGTTTACTCAACAGAAAACCCTTTTTACTCTATTATATTATGGCTTTAAGTTAGACCTTCATGTGAAGTATGGTGGCCACTGGGTTTTTAAAACCAAAAAACGGTGTTTTACTGTGTCATGTTGAAGGGTGGGAACAGTGTGTGCTGTCCTTCTCATGTCCTCCCGTCACCTTCTCCTGCATATTTCACTCAGATCACTCGCAGCATCCCTGCCTGCCTCGGGGAGGTGACAGTGAACAGCCAGAAGCTGGACACGGACAGCCCCGTGTCTGCGTTTGCAGTGACCAGGTGCTATGCCGTGGCCCAGGAAGGAACTTTCTTTGAAGGCAGTGGATACGCAGCCCTTGGTATGTACGATCAGCCGTCTCACAGGCACTCTCTGGGATGCCCTGTACTCTGAGATGATAAGGATCCAGGAGTCATCCGATAGGACCGGACCCGCTACACAAGCTGCAGTGAGACCAGGAATTCTGGATTCTTGCACAAAAACCTGCTCCCCCTTCGTGGTACCCAGATGGCCTCCTCTCACCAGGAGAGGTGACCCTCTAGATGGCAGCATGTGGTCCTGGTGTCATCTGTACTGGCCCCAGATTTACATAAGGCAAAAGCTGTCACTGTTCAGGTTAATAAAGACCTTTGAATTCAAAACCAGCACCGTAAAATGTCTGGACCAGCCAGGCAAGTGCAACTCAGTTTTGATGAAAAAATTAACTCTGTTTAGACTGTTGAAATATTCATGAGTTGTAAGTAGAGGAATTTAAATCTCTAAAATGCTTTAGGATGGAGATTCCTCAAGGCTTAGAAGTAGCCCTTGTTATGTATCTTATGTGCTCTCCCACTTCAGATGCTTGAGTGGCCGGCTAAACCTGGTGGTTCAGTGCTAAAGAATCCGCCTGCCAAGCAGGAGATGTGGGTTTCATCTCTGAATCGGGAAGATCCCCTTGGGGAGGGCGTGAACCCACTCCAGTATTCTTGCCTGGAGAATCTCATGGACAGAGGAGCCTGGCGGGCTACAGTCCATGAGATCGCAAAGAATCTGACACGATTTAGGGACTAAACATAGCAGCTTGCCGGCTGACTTCCTATTTGCACTCAAACAGTGCTCCCCTGGCCGCTGTTCTATTTCCTATCACAGGGAACTAATTTCTGGGCTCCCTTGCCTGGGGCTTCCAGGGAGGCTCTGGTGGAAGATGGAGGTTGGGAGGCAGGGGAGGAAAAGCCAGCAGGCTTCTCTCTTGCGCTCTGTGCTTCTGGTNATAGCAGCTTGCCGGCTGACTTCCTATTTGCACTCAAACAGTGCTCCCCTGGCCGCTGTTCTATTTCCTATCACAGGGAACTAATTTCTGGGCTCCCTTGCCTGGGGCTTCCAGGGAGGCTCTGGTGGAAGATGGAGGTTGGGAGGCAGGGGAGGAAAAGCCAGCAGGCTTCTCTCTTGCGCTCTGTGCTTCTGGTAACACCACCTCCCACTTTTCCTTCAGCCCTGGGCCCCATAGGTAACAACTGCCTGCTATTGCTAATATCCCTAACTTAGCCCAGCTTTTTTATCACCTGAATGAAAAATTAATTCAATTAAAACCTCACTTAAAAAAAAATGCATAGTGTGGAGTCTAACACACTTAACATACTTAGCAAATGATGACACACCGGTTAGTGGATACTGGGAAAGTAAAGGGCTCTATTTTTTGGATGGATGATGACCCAGTTGCATGGATCAAATCCCTTCTGACTTTCACCTACGTGGCTCTGGATAAAAGCATGTGCCCATCTCAGCCCTAGTCAGGTTTAGCCCAGCTGGTTGTGTATTTTCTTTCGAAACATCACTTCATCCTACGGAGGTGGAAGCCGAGGCTCGGCGGAGGAAGAGACTTGCTGGTGGGGGTGGAGCTGGATCCAGAGATGGACCTGGAGCTAGGTCTCCTGAGCCTCATCAGGAGCCCCAAAGCACAGCCAGCCAGCCAGCCCAGCCCCTGGCCTCTCTGAGCCTGTGCCTTCGTGCATCAGGCAGGCCCCATCACTGACTGCGTGTCCTCCTTGTGTGTTTCAGTCAGAGAAGGCTACAAAGTGCGATCCGACGTGAACATCACGCTGGAGTTCCGTACCTCATCAGAGAACGGTGTCCTCCTGGGGATCAGCAGCGCCAAAGTGGATGCCATTGGACTGGAGATTGTAGATGGAAAGGTGGACGTTTAATCTGCATGCCCGCCCCCCACCCCCCCACTATATCTCATCCCAGTGTCAGAGCAGTTGAGAAACAGTAGAAATATCTCGATCCAAATTTCTAATTATTCACTTTCATGGAGTGGAGAAAAGATTCAGTTAATATTTTAAAACAGATGATCCTAAAAAAGGACTTCCCCAGTGGCTCAGTGGTCAAGAATCTGCCCGCAGTGCAGGAGACACAGGTTCAACCCCTGAGTCAGGAAGATCCTCTGGAGTAGGAAACAGCAACCCACTCCCCTGTTCTTGCCTGGGAAACCCCATGGACAGAGGAGCCTGCTGGGCTGCAGTCCAGGGGATCACTTAGAGTCAGACACGACTGAAGTGACTAAACAACAGCAAAGCTTCACATACAGCATGAGAAGTTGAAAATAGGATATGTAGTGTTTCCCTCCCACCTTCTGCAGGCCTCAGATTTTTTNTTCTTGCCTGGGAAACCCCATGGACAGAGGAGCCTGCTGGGCTGCAGTCCAGGGGATCACTTAGAGTCAGACACGACTGAAGTGACTAAACAACAGCAAAGCTTCACATACAGCATGAGAAGTTGAAAATAGGATATGTAGTGTTTCCCTCCCACCTTCTGCAGGCCTCAGATTTTTTGTGCTACCATCTGGGGTAGTCAAGCATCCACGGATTTTCAGGAGGGAGTTAGTAAATGTTCCTTCACAGGTGCTATCGCAACAGCTGGGAACCAACTTTCTTAGTAGACCCATGGGCTCCTGTCACGCTGAAAATATAACACTGATTTGAGGATTCATCACTAAGATTGTGGCTCAGCCTTGCTCCCGTGGCGGTGGCCGTTTTCTTTTCCGAAGCCTTGGGAGTAGGCTAGCATCAGAATCCTTAGGACACTGTCTTACAAAACCACTGTTTGTTTTTCATAGATTCAGTTCAGTTGCTCAGTCATATCTGATTCTTTGCGACCCCATGGACTGCAGCACGCCAGGCTTCCATGTCCATCACCAACTCCCAGAGTTTACCCAAACTCATGTCCATTGAGCCCGTGATGCCATCCAACCATCTCATCCTCTGTCGACCCCTTCTCCTCCCACCTTCAGTCTTTCCCAGCATCAGGGTCTTTTAAAAAGAGGCAGTTCTTCACATAAGGTGGCCAGAGTATTGGGATTTCAGCTTCAACATCAGTCCTTCCAATGATTATTCAGGACTGATTTCCTTTAGGATGGACTGGTTGGATCTGTTTGCAGTCCAAGGGACTCTCAAGAGTCTTCTCCAACACCACAGTTCAAAAGCATCAATTCTTCGGCACTCAGCTTTCTTTATAGTCCAACTCTCACATCCATACATGACCATTGGAAAAACCATAGTCTTGACTAGACGGACCTTTGTTGAAGAAGTAATGTCTCTGCTTTTTAATATGCTGTCTAGCTTGGTCATAACTTTCCTTCCAAGGAGCAAGCGTCTTTTAATTTCACGACTGGCTGGAGTCACCATCTGCAGTGATTTTGGAGCCTGATAAACTCTGCCACTGTTTCCCCATCTATTTGCCATGAAGTGATGGGACCGGATGCCATGATCTTTGTTTTCTGAATGCTGAACTTTAAGCCAACATTTTCATAGACAGCCCTCCCTTTTAGCGGAATGCTCTGATTTTATCCACTCTAGGAACATCGTGTGAATGGACTGTGTTCCTTGAACAGGGAAAAATTCACTGAGGTGTTGGCTTGTGTCTCATTTGTTTAGCTCTTGTTTCACGTTAACAACGGTGCTGGGAGGATAACAGCCACGTACGAGCCCAAAGCTCCCAGTAGGCTCTGCGATGGGAGATGGCACTCGCTTCAGGCAAACAAGAGCAAGCATCGAGTGGCTCTGATCGTCGACGGGAACGTGGTTCGAGCGGAAAGTCCGCACACCCAGTCCACCTCCGCTGACACCAACGATCCCATCTATGTTGGCGGCTATCCTGGTGCGTGTGATGTGTACTCTGCTCACTTTTCGAGGGACATTGCCTCTGGGGGAAGTCTTATTCAGGGGGATAAAGAATAAGGGCGAAGAAAGATACATGGTTTGAGTGACAAATCCTTTGCCATTTTAGGTCTATTCCAAATACCTAGGAATTTTTGGAAAAATCAAAATAATCTACATATATAAGTTGATTGGGGCTTCCCAGGTGGCACTAGTGGTTAAAAAACAAAACCTACTTGCTAATGTAAGAGATGCTGGTTCAATCCCTGGGTAGGGAAGATCCTCTGAAGGAGGGCATAGCAACCCACTCCAGTATTCTTGCCTGAAGAATCCCATCAACAGAGGGGCCTGGCGGGCTACAGTCCACGGGGTCTGACAGTCAGACACGACTGAAGTCATTTAGCATGCATGCATGTGGAAGTTGATCATTGGGTAACACTTTGAGAGCATCAGGTATGGTCTATAGTAAGCTGGGTGACTTTACTGACAGAAGTCTCAAATGACGCCCGGAACTGGGAATCATTTTACGGGTCAGTAATCATGTCAACATGATTGGGACAAACATGTGTCTTACCCTCTCACATCGCTTTTCAGATTCTCCAAGTAACTAATACAAATGTTAATAAGATGAAAATTCCTTTTATGATAAGTCACAACTATGCCTTCAAATTATTGTTTATGGTTTTCTATAAATTATGCTATCACTTATATGGAAAAATATTCTTCTAATCTTGATGTGGAAACCACAAGCGGTTAGTTTTGTTGCTGCTGCTCTTCTTACGTCATTTAACACAACAAGATTTATTTTCTCTTCTTTCCTAAACAGCTGATGTGAAGCAAAACTGCCTGAGCAGCCGGACCTCCTTCCGGGGCTGTGTGCGGAGGCTCACTCTGACTAAGGGCCTGCAAGCGCAGTCCTTCGACTTGAGCACAGCTTTCGACCTGCAAGGAGTTTTCCCTCATTCCTGTCCTGGGACTGAGTCCTGAACTTTGGGGAACGCCTCGGTTGGGACCCATCGTTTATATTTTCAGGAGAATTATTTTGTGAACTAAAATCTTTACAGTTCAGATTGCATTTCCAACTCAGGTTCAGTGTTTCCAGAGAGAACGTTTTTGTTTAACTAAAACCATGTGTACAACAAATACCTCTATTAAATCGTTTAAAATGTAAATTGAGATCACTGGCTCTTTTAAGTTTTTTTAATGAAACTTTTGAAATGTTCTATTGATCGCCTGATAGTACTTCATGTTTTGTATTTTAAACTTAAAAAAAAATATCATTATAGACTATCATAGATTAGAGTGGCGTACGAACACGTTCATGGGCTTTCCCTGTGGCTCAGTGGTAAAGAACCCACCTGCCAATGCAGGAAACGAGAGTTCCATCCCTGGGTCAGGAAGATCCCCTGGAGAAGGGAATGGCAACCTACTCCAGTATTCTTGCCTGGGCAATCCCACGGACAGAGGAGCCTAGCTGGCTACAGTCGATGGGGTTGAAAAAAGAGCAGAGATAACTTAGCAACTAAACAACAACAGCATTTCTTTATCAAGAATTTAAGCTCCAGTTTCTACAATGAACAAGTAACACTGTTGGTTCTATCCCAGCAGAGGGCACCAACTGTTTGCCACATAAGCACATTAACTAGACTTCAGCAAATCAAAAAGCAAAGGGAACACGGAAAGACAGAGCCCGGTCTAGACAAAGCTTTGTTCTGAGAGGACCTAACCTAACGGAGCATTTTGCAAGATTAAAAAAAGAAGTAGCATCGTAACTAGATAGCTGGTCAGCCCTCACTATTCTAACCATTTTCAAGTGTACAGTTCTCTGCATGAGGTACATTCACACTGTTGTACAACCATCACCACCATCCAGTTCCAAGGCTCACTCCATCTTGCAAAACAAGCTCTGTACCTATTAAATACTAATTCCCCGCTGCCCTCTCTCCCCAGCTCCTGGCATCCACCATTTTTATTCCTGTGTGCATGGGTCTGGCAACTCGAGTCACTGGAATCATTCAGCATCAGCTGGTCTGTGACTGGCTTGTTTTTCATGGCATAAGGTCCTGTAGGATCATCCATGATGGACTGTGTGTTAGTGTCCTTCCTTTCTTAAGGCTGAGTAATATTCCACCGTGTGTATATACCATATTTTTAATTTATTTTTTATTGAAAGATAATTGCTTTACAGAACTTCATTGTTTTCTGTCAAACCTCAACATGAATCAGCCATAGGTATACATAAATCCCCTCCCTTTTGAATCTCCCTCCCCACGCCACCCCTCTCGGTTGATACAGAGCCCCTGTTTAAGTTCTCTGAGCCATACAGCAAATTCCCATTGGCTATCTATTTTACATGTGGTAATGTGAATTTCCATGTTACTCTCTTCATACATCTCACCCTCTCCGCCCCTCTCTCCATGTCCATAAGTCTGTTCTCTATGTCTGTTTCTCCACTGCTGCCCTGTAAATAAATTCCTCAGAACCATTTTTCTAGATTCCATATATGTGCGTTGGAATATGATATTTATCTTTCTCTTTCTGACGCACTTCACTCTGTATAATAGATTCTAGGTTCATCCACCTCATTAGAACTGACTCAAATGCGTTACTTTTTATGGCTGAGTAATATTCTGTTGTGTATATGGACCACAACTAATTTATCCATTTATCTGTCAATGGGTGTCTAGGTTGCTTCCATGTTCTAGCTATTGTAAATAGTGCTGCAATGAGCAATGGGATACATGTGTATTTTTCAACCCTGTTTTCTTCAAGGTATATGCCTAAGTAAAAGAAAGAAAGTAAAGTCCCTCAGTCATGTCTGACTCTTTGCAACCCCCATGGACTATAGCCTGCCAGGCTCCTCCATCTGTGAGATTTTCCAGGCAATAGTAATGGAGCGGATTGCCATTTCCTTCTCCAGGGAATCTTCCCAACCCAGGGATCGAACCCAGGTCTCCTGCATTGTAGACAGACGCTTTACCGTCTGAGGTAAAGCATATACCCTGCTCATATACCCAGAGCACCAGGGTATATGCCTAAGAGTGGGATTGATTGCTGGGTCATATGGTGGTTTTATTCTTAGTTTTTTAAGGACTCTCCATACCATCTTCCATAGTGACTGTATCAATTTACATTTCCACTAACAATGCAAGAGCATTCCCTTTTCTCCACACCCTCTCCAGCATTTATTGTTTGTCGACTTATATACTATATTTTTATTTATCCATTCATCCATCAATGGACATGGGGTTCCTTCTACCTTTTGGCTATTGTGGATAATGTTTCTGCAAATATGAGCATACAAATAGTTCTTTGAGTCCCTAATTTCACCATTTTAGGATAGACGCCCAGAAGTGGAATTACTGGATCATACAGTAAGTCTATTTTTAATTTTTTGAGGCACCTCCATACGTTTTTCCCCCATAGTATCTAGTGCAATTTTTAAGCGTCGGTTTTCCACCTGTAAAATGTGGTTATGCCAACAACCACAAAAAGGTCTATATTGGGAAATAAAAATTAAAATTGACTCAGAGAACATCTGGATAAACCAATAACTTCGACCTTAGTGAATTTAATCCTCAGTCACATTTGCCCGCAGAATGTACAAAAATCAGTTGGTTTAAAGACATGCTTTATTAAACATCAGGAACAAGAAAAACAAACGAACCAATGCATTTAACACAGCTGGTATAACCTTTCTGAGAGGCCTGATTTATATAACACCTTACTCGTTTTCCTGTTTGTCTGTGCCACCACCTCTAAAAGGATGCATCGTAGTTAGGAATGATACACTCGTGGCTGGATATGGAACAACCACATCCCGCACAGGCTTAGGAATTAAGGGCCAATTTAGTGTCCAAATCAGAAATTGCAATGAAAATGATCAAATGCTCTGTTAGAAATGCTGGACCAGAAGGCACATGTACTCTCACCTTAGAACACTGTAAATCAAGGGCTAAATTGTGGTACCAAGTGAAAGACAGATCTGGGAAGGTTGAAAGAAGCAGCTGGAACTAGGCTTTGCAGAATACACAGTAGTAGCAACCAACGTACAAAGTGCTTTCCTATGCACAGACTTCCCTGGTGGCTCAGACAGTAAAGAATTTGCCTGCAATGTAAGAGACCCAGGTTCGATCCCTGCATCAGGAAGATCCCTTGCAGATGGGAATGGCTACTTGCTCCAGTATTCTTGCCTGGAGAATCCCCATGGACAGAGAAGCCTGGTGGGCTATAGTTTATTGGGTTGCGAAGAGT
This sequence comes from Neotragus moschatus, assembly GCA_006410615.1. Classification (NCBI taxonomy): domain Eukaryota; kingdom Metazoa; phylum Chordata; class Mammalia; order Artiodactyla; family Bovidae; genus Neotragus; species Neotragus moschatus. Next base: position 4,097,515 of record SJYA01003091.1, on the reverse strand, counting down.
TGGACATGACAGCAGTGAACACTTCTTATGCAAGCTGGTGTTCAAGGCTAGAGGGGCAGTATGGAAGCATGACACATGGGTCCACGGTGCCCCACTGAAAGAAAGTGGACTGATGGGAATATTAGGAGGTGGGCGGGGAGACGAGCAGGTGTAGAGAGAACAGAGTGGATTGGGTCTAACCTTGGAGAGCACAACATTTAAGCTGGTAGGAAGGAGACTGCATGCTGTGCCTTATGAAGCATCTGGGCTTTCCATTAGGAGAGTGTTGTGATGAAATGGTGCATTTGAAATTGTAAACTAGCTGGAAAGGGCAGCCCGAGTCTGCCAGTTGAGCAGCACTGATTGAGTGGCAACCGATTCCACGGCAGGGATAAAGACAAGAGAATTGTATAGGAATGTTGGAGGCTCCAGCAATGCGTTAGCTTTAGGCAGTAAAAGATTATGAGACTCAAGCAGGGAGCTTGGACAATGAGAATGGCAGTTCCACAGTCAGGAGGTAAACAGAAAAATTATGAACTCAATCTCTGAATGTATTGAATTTGAGAGACTGGTGAGACAATCTGAAGGGAGATGTTTCAACTGGCTGGCTGGACTGTGGACTGGCCCGGGACTCTTCTCACAATGCAAGCTGTGTTGTTTACCTATCAAACAGTATTTGTCTTTTTCTGACTTATTTCACTAAGCGTAATACCCTCCAATTCCACTCATGCTGTGCAAAGGGCAAGTTTTCATTCTTTTTTAATGGCTGAATAGTTTTGCACTGGGGCTTCCCTGGTGGCTCAGATGGTAAAGAATCCGCCTGTAATGCAGGAGACCCAAGTTCCATCCCTGGGTTGGGAAGATCCCCTGGAGGAGGGCATGGCAACCCACTCTAGTATTCTTGCCTGGAGAATCCCATGGACAGAGGAGCCTGGCGAGCTATGGTCCATGGGGTGACAAAGAATTGGCTATGATGGTGACTAAGCACAGCGCAGTATTGCATTGTGTATATATATATATATATATATATATATATATATATATATCTCAGTTCAGTTCTGTTCAGTCACTCCGTGTGTCTGACTCTATGCGATCCCATGGACTGCAGCTCGCCAGTCCTCCCTGTCCATCACCAACTCCTGGAGCCTACCCCAACTCATGTCGATTGAGTCAGTGATGCCATCCAACCGTCTCATCCTCTGTTGTCCCCTTCTCCTGCCCTCAATCTTTCCCAACATCAGAATCTTTTCCATTGAGTCAGATCTTTGCATCAGGGGGCCAAAGTATTGGAGTTTCAGCTTCAATATCAGTCATT
>SJYA01003091.1:4055627-4094248 GCA_006410615.1 Neotragus moschatus | reverse complement strand
ATTTGTAAGCCCTCCTCAGACAGCCATTTTGCTTTTTTGCATTTCTTTTTCTTGGGGATGGTCTTGCTCCCTGTCTCCTGTACAATGTCATCAATCTCCCTCCATAGTTCATCAGGCATATATCAGATATAGTCATTTAAATCTATTTCTTACTTCTACTGTACAATTGTTAGGGATTTGATTTAGGTCATACTTGAATGTTCTAGTCTTTTTCCCTACTTTCTTCAATTTAAGTCTGAATTTGGCAATAAAGAGTTCATGATCTGAGTCACAGGCAGCTCTCGGTCTTGTTTTTGCTGACTGTATAGAGCTTCTCCATCTTTGGCTGCAAAGAATATATTCAATCTGATTTTGGTGTTGACCATCTGGTGATGTCCATGTGTAAAGTCTTTTCTTGTGCTGGTGGAAGAGAGTGTTTGCTATGACCAGTGCGTTCTCTTGGCAAAACTCTACTAGCCTTTGCCCTGCTTCATTCTGTACTCCAAGGCCTAATTTGCCTGTTACTCCAAGTGTTTCTTGACTTCCCACTTTTTACTTTTTTTTGCTTTCCTACTTTTTACTTTTTCTGTATCTTGGATATTGTAAATGATGCTGCTACATCGCCATATTGCAATGCTGTAGAGGAGTCCATATATCTTTTCAAATTAGTGTTTTTGGTTTTAGTGGTTCTTATTTATGCTCATTTCCCCCCTCAGATAGCATGTGCACCTCAACAATCTAATTGGTCCACAACTCCTGTAAGGGCTGTATTGTGTCAGATATTTCTTGGGCATTTCTCTCAAAGCTAACATAATTAGGGCCTATGGGAGATTATTAGTAGATAATTGTTGAGTTGAATGTTAGTTTATCATTTTTTCTAAAAATACCTCAGCAGTGTAGCTCTTCATATACATTTCAAAAGTTCTTTGCAAACGTAATTCCTCTGAGCCATCTAATAAGCATAAAACAAATGGCAGAATAAGCCTCTTTTGCAAGATGTTCCCAAAAGAAGTTCTATAGGCTTAACAGTTTTCATAATATGTAGTGAAAAGTTCAGCATAATATACTCTGAAATGCTAAAACTATCAGGATTTTGTTTCAAACGGTGACAAAGACATAGTTCATGCTCCCTTCAAACTCTTTCAGGGTCCAGGAAAGGGACCCATTGCGGCTGTCTGAAGCAAGGACTTAGGTAAAAGCATAATGGAGAGAATTTTTTTTCTCTCTGAGTAACAAAATTTAGAAATGATACTTTCTTCTCAGATTATATGGAGTGTGTAATGATTATAAAGTATTACCACACAAACTCCATCTTCAGTATTGAAAAGCTGTGGTTTCTGTTTACATAATTAGAAGAATTTCATAAACATGAACGAGTAAAGTTTATGGCAGTTTGTTTTAGCCAGAACCGTTATAAGCATCCAGCATTTCATCAATAATTTAATGTTTAGCATGTGTTCAGAATCCAAATGTGATTGTCTGTTATGAATAAGAAGACAGCAAAAGCTTTGATAAAAATGGAAGGGCATTGCACTGTGTCCTCTTTCGGTGATCAGAAGAGGACACTTAGGGAAAGAATGTTGGTCAATGGAGCAGATGGGAGCTTGAGAAGTACAGACACAGCAGAGGTTACAGCGGGGGCTTTGCAACCGACTAGAAAGGTAAACAGGATTTAGGTGTGGTGAGGACGCCAGTGGGGCTTCCCCGGTGGCTCAGTGGGTAAAGAGTCTGCCTCCAATGCAGGCGATGTAGGAGACTTGGGTTCGATCCCTGGGCTGGGAAAATTCCCCTGGAGGAGGAAATGGCAACCTACTCCAGTATTCTTGCCTGGAGAATCCCATGGACAGAGAAGCCTGTGTGTGATTTAAATGTAATTGTGTGTTCTTGAGGTTTGATTAAATTGATCGTGGAGTTTAAGAAGAAATATGAGTGAGAAGGGCAAAAAGTAGAAAGTCATCTGACACGTTAACCCCCACTAAGTCTGGCTGGGAAAAACTGTTCAGACTTGGAAAACTGTGAAAGTCTCTCAGTCTTCTAGGTGAGATCAGAAGTGAACTGAAGAAAGCACTTCTTAACAGGCTAACCTAAGCGAGAATATTTTTTTCCTCCTTTCACTGTTATATTAGAATTGAGTAACGTTGGGAGTGGGGAGAAAGGAGAGGAATCCTGAACTGATAAAGTGACAAGGCAAATCAATGAATTATTGCTGACTCTTAAAGCAGTTCCCAAAGTCAACTGAAAGGTATGCATCCATGTGTGTGTTTTAATTGCTATAACCAACAGAAAATGGGAGAGAACTTACGGTCTGAACACAACCTAGTCAATTTCTTACCAAAATCCAAAACATCAACAATTCCTCAGTGACTTATAATAGGACCCAGAATCTATAGCACATAACATTCACAATATCCAGGATACGATTCAAAATCTTTCGACACACATCCAACCAGGAAAATAGGACCAATTCTCAAGGGGAAAAGATGCCAACCTCAGAATGGAGTTATTAGACAAAGACCTCAGAGCAGTGATTATAACTATGCTACATAAGGTCAGAGTAAACACATTTGAAATGAATGAAATGACAAAAAAAAAAAAAAAAGAAATTCTGAGCAGATAAATCTAAAATAGAAAAAGGAACCAACTGAAAATTACTGAACTGAAAATACAATATCGGAAGTGAAAAAAAAATCACTGGGTGGACTCAAGATCAGAATGTAGATAATAAAGGAAAGGCTGAGTAAACTTGAAAACAAAATAATGAAAATTACTCAGCAAATTAAATAGAGAGATGAAAGACTGAAAAACAAAAACAAAAACAAAACAGCAGTGTCAGGCAGATAACTTCTAAACTCTAACATAGAATAATAGGAGTCCCATATGGAGACGAGAGAGAGACTGGAACAAAAAAATTTTTTTTGCATTAGGACGTGGCTGCAGATGCCCCTGGCATGCTGGGCCGTCTCCCAAGAGGGAGGCCAGGACGATGTCTAGCAGCGCTACCCAAGGTGACATGTAGGAGAACACAAAATGGGAAAACTCTCTTGCTTGCCACCCCCACCCCTGCCCCACCTACTTTTCAGTTCAGTTCAGTAGCTCAGTCATGTCCAACTCTTTGCAACCCCATGAACTGCAGCACTCCAGGCCTCCCTGTCCATCACCATCTCCTGGAGTTCACTCAGACTCAGGTCCATCGAGTCAGTGATGCCATCCAGCCATCTCATCCTCTGTCGTTCCCTTCTCCTCCCGCCTTCAATCTTTCCCAGCATCAAGGTCTTTTTCAATGAGTTAGTTCTTCACATCAGTGGCCAAAGTATAGGAGTTTCAGCTTCAGCATCAGTCCTTCCAATGAATATTCAGGACTGATTTCCTTTAGGATTGACTGATTGGATCTGCTTGCAGTCCAAGGGACTCTCAAGAGTCTTCTCCAACACCACAGTTCAAAAGCATCAATTCTTCAGCACTCAGCTTTCTTCACAGTCCAACTCTCACATCCATGTAGGAGAACACAAAATGGGAAAACTCCCTTCCCGCCTCCCACCCCACCTACTTTTAGACCTTTTTAAAAGTATGAATGCTGATTTTTATCTGCGAAACATTATTGAGAGATTAGCTTTCTTGGGGCCTGAAGTTTGTCAAGTTGGCTCAAGCTCTCCAGCAAGCCATCCTGGTGGTTGGGGGCCATTATCTCCAAAGAACACATTGAACCCTGAGTCACTTTGCAAGGAGACTGTGCTTTTGCTGTTATTTCCTGAAGGTTGCAAGACACCTGTCCAGCAACCTTACCCAACTGGGTGATTTCTCAAGAATTGTAGCAATAATCAGAAGCCCTCTCTAGGCATCAAATGTAACAGAAATTTCCTCTCCTTTGACGCCGCCATCACTGCAGGCAGATCAGACGAGGGTTCTTTCTCTCTGGCATTTCATCCCCACTTTATATTACTGAAGCTGCTTTGATAATTCTTCTTACAGAACCTGGGGCTTGTGACTTCAGATCACTAGTGCTCCGGAGAGGAACACTGGCCCAGCGGTTCCATTCATCTGGGGCCCTAGGGAAGGCTTAAGTAAAACTTCTTTTCCCCTATCATGTCCCAACAGGCTGCGGGTCCGAGGACTCCAGAAACCTCTGTGAACCATTTCTGTTACTGCTACTGTCCAGTGTTGGCTGTGATGTGGCCCCTGGAATCCCAGCCATGGCCCATGCAAGAGATGAGGTGGCATGCACTCCTTCACACCAACCTTGGAGTCATTGACTGGGGAACCGTAGGGGCTCTGACCTCCTGGGAAGTTTCACATGAAGACTCAGTCTCTTTCCGGAAATTTCTCCAGTGAAAAGCATCATTTTTGCACAGGAGATATTCTTGACTGTCCTTCTGGGCAGCCTCACAATTTAAATGTCATCCCCACGTTTCCTGCTGGGTACCACTTTCCAGGCATGGGCAGTGGGGCTGAGGCCTAGCTGTCTCCCAGGGTCCAGTCCCGGGAAATCTGGGACACACGTGTGGGAACCCAAGCTCAGAGCCCAGGCTTGAGTGGGTATCGCTGTTTTATTTTATTTTATTTTTTTACAGGTTCATTGAGGTGTCACTGACAGCACATATTAATATTTAAAGCTACAGCCTGATGACCTTGATTGTATGTATCCATCCTCACAATCATCACCTCATTCAGGATAAAGAACACACCCACTACCCCCAAAGTTTCCTCCTGCCCCTTTGCAGCCCCTCCCGCCCACCCCTCCCTGAAACACCACACACACTGTTACAAAGTTGAAGACAAAAACAGGAAACAGGAAAGTGACTCTACCCATTACAAGTCGGCTGTAACCCCGGCTCCAAAACAAGGTAAGGAAATTATAAGACAATTACAGGCCAATTTTTCTTTTGGACCTAGATGTGAAAATCTTCAATAAAATGCTGGTTAGTTGAATTCCTCAATTTGGAAAAAATATGACCAATTACAATTGCACCCCAGACTCCCCCCCCCTTTTTTAAATTCTCCTGTGTTTTATATATTTTTCATCGAATCTTTGTTCATTTTCCAGTTTTCCTTCCAATTTCCCTGCAGTAGTCAGTTTGGCTCATACTCTCATTTTATCCTGACATTGCCCGAGCAGCTTGGCTGTTTTCTCATAAGCTCCTGGAGGGGAAATGTGTCCTGGAGGAAGAAAGGATACTGGTGGGTGGCAATCACCCAGATTTCAAATTGAAAGGAGCAGAGGAGGAAGGAGGTTGTGTTCAATTCCAGTTTTCTCAGGTCCTTTTATTGCTTGTCAACCTTGTGAATGGGTCTCAAGAAATACCACTAAAGGACCTGGTATAGCTGCTATAACTTTGTGTCAAAGCTCTGGAATACAAAGGCTGCTTCTTTGATCTGGAGGTTAGGGCCCAACAATTCGGGTTTCTAGGGTAAGGCATTCGTTTTCTATTCCCTCAGTGTGTGCAGCTATTCCCTCAGTCTGGGCAGCTGTCTTTAACACGACTCATGGTACTGAGGATGTGACACATGGCGAAATGTCGAACATCCATCTATCAACGAATATTTATCAATTAAGTGTGAACTCAATTAAGTGTGAACAGTTTGTGAAGATGAAAGTGAAGACAATGCTCTATTAAAGTTGTTTGCATCAAGAAGCACACGTGTACTTTGTTTGCTGTGTGTGTGCTCAGATGTGTCCAAGTGTTTGCAACCCCATGGACTGTAGCCCACCAGGCTCCTCTGACCATGGGATTTCCCAGGCAGGAATACTGGAGTGGGTTGCCATTTCCTTTTCCAATTAAAACACTATAAAAGCAAGGGCTATGTTGGGGTGTAGTGGGGTAGAAAGGGATGAGAAGGCTTCAAGATCTTTGCAGGATCTGCCATGGAAGCACTTGAGGAATGACAGCCCAGCTTGCAAAGTGCTTTCACTGTGGTAACGAGAAGGTTGGGGATGGGGTGGGTGGGGCGTGGACACAGCTGTCCTAAGCTGCCTATGGAAACAAAGGGGCCCCAGTATGGAGTACCAGGAAAGCCTGCAAAGTGGGCTGGGCCTTCTCATGGAGAACCCAGAAAGCTACCTCATGCCCATCTCCAGCCAGTCCCACAAGAGGCCACGACTCTGATATCTGTGGCCACATAAAGCAGGTGTGTGATTGATTAACCTTGTACTATTCTACCAGTTTTGCAAAGTGGTTCTCCCATTTCACACGCCCACCAGCAATGAGAATGCCAGTTATTAACAGGGATATTCTTGTGTTTACATAGTGGTATTACACTGTAGTTTAATTATCATTTTCCTGAGGGCTGATAGTGTTGAGTACCTTGCCGTGTATAGCGACCATTTCCATACTTTGGCAGGATGTTAGTTCAAGTCTTTCGGCCATTTAAAAACATGAGTTGTCTTTTAAGTATTTTCTGTGTGAGGTGTTAGTTGCAGCACATGGGGCCTTCACTGTGTCACGCAAGGTCTTTCCTTGCAGTGCACGGACTCTCCAGTCGTGGCACTCTAGCTTAGTTGCTCTGCAGCGTGTGGGATCTTAGTTCCCCAACCAGGGATCGAACCTGCATCCCTTGCAATGTGGCTTCCTAACTACCGGGGAGGTACCCGTCTCCCCCTACTTTTTTCTTTTTTACTCTTGAGCTTTGGCAGTGTATGTTAAGAGTTCTTTACATAGCCTGGGTGTAACATGTGCATTTGACATACACACACACAATTTTCTCTCAATACGTGGCTTGCCTTTTCGTTAACGGTTGTTGTTCAGTCACTCAGTCGTGTCCAACTCTTTGCGACCCCATGGACTGCAGCACGCCAGGCTTCCCTTTCGTTCACTGTCTCCCAGAGTTTGCTCAAACTCATATTCATTGAGTCGACGATGCCATCTCATTCTCTTGTCTCCCCTTTCTCCTCCTGCCCTCAATCTTTCCCCGCACCAGGGTCTTTTCTAATGAGTCGTCTCTTCGCATCAGGTGGCCAGAATAATGATATATTTGCTTAAAATCTTGTGGATCCAGATTATCAATTATTTCCTTCTATGGCTAAGCATTTGCTGTCCCATTGTACTGTGATGTGGTGAGGGTTACGTGGTAGAAAAGCCTGTTCCCAGTTTGTCATCTGAGTACATGGAGCCAAGAACCACAGCAAAGCCCACTGCTGTGCCGTAATTAACATGTTGTACAAATGCAGAGCAACTGCTGAGAATGAACTGCTATGGCATTAAAGTTCATGAATAAGATGACAATGTGTAGAGTCCACATGTGATTATTAGTTGATAAAACTCAGATGAACCTTTGGCGATGGCCCCTCCTTCCCCAAGATCTGTCTGGCCTGTCAGGAAAGGTGTCATTTCCTGCTGGGAAGATGAGACAAGCAGTTCTGGGGGGCCCCCAGCACCCCAGGAACTCCAGATTCTTTTCCATCTGTTCGTATGCTCTGCTGTCAAAGCCTATTTGGCAGAGATCTTTGGAACTGAGCTAATGTACTTCGTCACTTGTTACAGCCAGCCAGATTCCAAATTGATCTAGTGTAAGAGATGGCAGCTGGGCTCAGGCAGGGTGAGACCCTTCCAGGACAGCCAGCAGAGAGAACACACACTCCCGTCAAGAGCCATGGGAAGGGAGAGTCCTCAGAGCAACTAACCAGGGGCCTGGGATGACAGCTTCATCAACCACGGAGCAGGAAATGTGGATTTAATTTGCGTCCCCCTAGTGGCACGCGATGCTGAGCATTTTAAACACGGGGTGACTGGCGATTGATATATTTTCTTTCGTGAAGCACCTATTCAAGTCTTCCCCCATTTAAGGAAATTAGGTTGCCTGTCTTTTTTTTTTTAATGAGTTCTTAATATAGCCTGAATATCAGTCCTTTGTTAAATATATGCTTTACAATTATATTTTTCCCAACCTGATTTTTATATAATAATCTTGTACACCATGACCTTGCTAAATCATCTTATTAGTTCTAATAGTTGAAGATACATTAGGCTTTTGTATATAAATGGTCATATTATTTGCAGATGGAGACTATTTTATCTCTTCTAATCTTTATGCCTTTTTATTAGCCATTTTTCTTGTCTTTGGTATATGGTAAAATGTTAAGTATAAAAAAAATCGTGAATGAGTCAAATATTCTTTTCTGTATCTATTGAAACTGTATATATTTTTTAAAAAGCACATATTAAAAGGCAGTAACTCAAACAAGTTTAGTAAATAGCTTTGCACAAACATCCACCATTACCCCAGTGCCTATAACATCACAATTGATGATAGATAGCAGAGACTGGGCATGACTGAGTGACTTCACTTTCACTTTTCACTTTCATGCATTGGAGAAGGAAATGGCAGCCCACTCCAGTGTTCTTGCCTGGAGAATCCCAGGGACGGCGGAGCCTGGTGGGCTGCCGTCTATGGGGTCGCACAGAGTCGGACACCACTGAAGCGACTTAGCAGCAGCAGCAGCAGCAGCAGCAGCAGCAGCAGCAGCAGCAGAGACTGGGCTCAAATCACAAACCTTCTGACTTTAAGGCTCCTTTTCTTTCACCAGCACCATGGTGTCTTTGGACTAGTTGAACATAAGACATCTCATGATAATGCTTTTGGTTTTTTCCTCTTTATTTTTATGAATAAAATGCAACATACATATTATACTTGGCAATGAAACTGACAGGAAGAAAGAACATTAACTCTTGAGATGGAGACAACATAAAGAATTGGCATCCTAGGGACATGACTTTTCAATCAAATCACATCATTTCCAAGAACAGCTGGAAAATATCTGAAAGAAAAGATGTCATTTTAAAACTAAGGTAGTGTGTGTGTGTACAACTGTTGAAAAATGTTTGAAACATTTTCATCCATGTCATATTATTTTTTATCAAGTGACATGTTTATGAAAAAACAAACAAACAAACAGCTGAAAGTGCCAGACAGAAAATAGAAACTACAGAGTCCCAGAATATATATTGCTTTCAGGTGTGTCATACATTTATGTAAAACAGTTGAAATATGTTTGATAGAAGGAAAGGGCACTTTAATCTCATGTGACTTTCAGTCAAGTGCAATGTGGGGAAAACAGCTGAAAATGCATGAAATTTAATGAAGTAAATTCCTATGACTCCACTGGGTTAAACACACAAGACAATGACTAAAGGACAGATTCTCTCAGCTTCTACAACACACATCACAATTACAGAGTATTTTTGGTTTTAAAGCTTTTGCTAAAAATATTTTACATCATTAAATGCATATTATTAAATGTACATTGAAAGCTAACTGAAGTGACTTAAATAATAAGATCGGGGACCATTTGTAACAAAAATTGTTAACGTCTGTCATGTTTCCCCCTCCAGGAAAGACAAGTGAGGTAGTTTATACTGTATATACATTGTAAAGAGATTAATGTTCCAGTTTGTTCAAAGATCTCCCCTTGAACTCACTGAACTCATTGTTCAGTGACCTGAAGAATCATATCCTCAAGGGAGCTGTTTAGCAAAGGAATCTTCTTTTATAGACTGGAGGCAAGAATGAGCCCCTTCTAGGGTTTTTTCCTGAATAAGCATTCCTAAAATGTTAACTTTCTCTAACACTCTCCTAGATGTCATCTTCCTAACTGCACACCAAGAGCGCATGGGACAAGGTGAGGTGGAAGCTACCAAGAACAGACTTTAGAAGCCCAGGGTGTGACTCTTCTGTTGTTTGCAGATACACTATTCATGGTTGCCTTTACACTATTCATTTTTATAGGTGACTGCAACTACTGCAAAAGCAACTCTTCATAAGGCAAAGATAGTTTTTTCAACACTTAGATGACTGGCATTTTTGAGTTTTAGTAGTACGGGTTTGTTTATTTGTTAAGAGTAAACTTAAGTTTAAAAAAAAGTAATAAAATCAGTAAAAAGAACCTTTTTAACCTCAGAAAAATTTGTTTGTTTGTCTACTGGAAATTCTTCTCTGATCAGTTAGTTAATTCTATGACTAAGAAGTCAAGTTACATCCAATATATTGGTATTGACATGGGCTTCCATATTTTATAGTTATTTTAAAGTTGTCACACATCCTTGAAGGCAGTGAAGTGATTAAGATTATTGACTGGGCTGAGACTTTGATATCTAAATGATGTCACATCTTACCCACATCAAAGGATAAGAAATTCAGAAACTTAATTTTTTTTACCTGTTATCTGTTAGCCATTTATTTAAAATGAATGACTAATGGGGTAAATCTTAAAACTTTTAGAAGTCTTCCATCAGTGCTAATGTGTTTTCAGTCAAAAGAAATAAAAATTCCGAAATTAAAAATTAAAAATTGGCTAGGTTGGTGAATTTTCTAAATACAACAGAATTTATTCTAAATGAGAGGAAATTCAGTTAGAAAAATGAGTCATTGTTTTAATATACACACAGAAGTGTAAGGCACCTAATCTGAAGAACTTCCTTGTATGTATGCATCAGTCACAGCCATCTTTTGTCTTGGAACTTAACAACTAATACATGAGAGTAAAATACTTACTCCTGTTGTTTGAACTGCAAAAATGATAACTGCATTTTCTCAGACCCTCAGAGTTCATTATGCAAACTCACACGCTGTCAATTAGCCATACATTGAAAACTGATGAAACATAGGAATAAATATAAACCAGCAGAATGCATGTTTTTTTCTTCCACTGGGTTTTCAAGCAAAGGAAATGAAAACTCTCAAATAAACAAAATGAATGGATATTAGCTCTCCACAAAAATGTAACAAAGCTCCAATGGCCAGGAACGTTGACTATAAATCAAAGTTTTATAGATATCAAGGGATAATGAGCATGGAAAAGATTTCTTCTATAACATAGGCTTAAATTATCATCACATTATGTTCTGAGACTTGGTAAGACGATAAAGGGCTTCCCAGGTGGCACTAGTGGTAAAGAACCCACCTACCAATGAAAGTAGATAAAATGTTTTCTGCATTTGTGAGCAACTTTGTCTATTGTTTGGACTGCAAGGGAGAGTCATTTGGATGTTAAATTTCATTAAAACTCATAAGCTCATCAAAATCTCAAGCTGTAGATTTGAATCCAAAGCACACATGTGGGATAAGTGAGCCCTCTATCCCCGTTTCTCCATGCCGCAGTCTCCAGAGGAAAGGCAAGGCTCCCTGACCTCTCAGCACATGTCAGATCTGCTCTCAGAATCGTGGAGAACTGTGCTTTCTCACCAACTGCAGGCCTGGAAAAATGGCTCTGTGGGCTTCTGGGAGCAAGGCAGTTTTCAGGTCACCCAACATGCATCTGATTCTAAAGCCTGATCCTAATCCACGGGGCCTGGCCAAGTCTATGATGGATGAACACAAACAAAATCTGTTTTTATAGCACAGGAAGTCTGGATGGAATGGTATTTTTCAGCACTCTTGGATAAAGAGCAGTTGGATAAAGGCAGTTCTGCATTTGAACACTGGGGCTGCAGAAGTGATTATCTACAGTCATGAAACTTAAAAAATGATCTGTTTGGGGAGGAAAGACAATCTGGGCCTGGCACATGGAGAGCTATTCACTGAGCACCATCATCACGATGAGAAACAGAAGCTCCAGGACTGCTGACTACACGGAAGGTTACAGAAGCACAAGAAAATCCTTTGTACGCCTGACCGTAACTACGTGTCCATTACAGTGCAGGCTTTACAAGCATCCGTTTTCAATAGTCCATGATGGGGAAATGTTCACTGGCACCAGAAAGCAGACAGTCGCAGCACGGTACAGCATACATAACAATACAGTGGTCTGCAGACGGAAGTTCCTCCTCCTCCAATTCAGGAGCAAGCCAGAGCATCAATACTGTATGTGTGACTTTGGAAACAGATTCTCTTTGGAAAGGAGATCTAAATTATTGTTCGGAGAAGAGATTTTTTTTTCTGGCATTCTTGTTCAAAAAGGTCAATATATATATATATATATGTATAAACATAGATATAAAAAAGTCTCTTCCACCTCTTGTGTTTGGCAGCATTTGCTACATCGAGAAGTGCCTCTTATCCCCAGGTGTAAAGACCAAGCTCATTTCTGTTGGGAGTCAAAGTATCAGAAATGATGAGAGCTCCATATTCTATGCTGGCCTTTCTTCTGGAAGGATCACACCCTCTTTCCTTCACTCTTACCAAGGAACCACCATGAGACGGCTTCAGCTTAGATGGTCAACCAGCTCCTCTTCCATGATTCAGGCTGACAATTCCGGGAGACACCAGTTGGGCTGAGAAACACCGAGAGGGTCTAGGGGCAGACATGTCAGAAGCTTGTGTTTTACCTACTGAATGTAGGACTCCTTGGCGTGTAATACATAACATGATAGCTGCCATCTTGGGGGGTGATTTCAAACACTCTGTTGGGGTTTAATCACCCATTCTGCCTGGGGATTCACATGATAAACATCCAATATATAAGCATCCGGATCCAAGCAGTGCTGTCCTAAAAGAAATGAAAATTGGAGAATGTTTTCAAAAGGCCGCACTTCTGTGCATGGGCATATTTGTGTGTGTGGGTCTTGCGAGTCTCAAATAAGGCCAATATCATTCTCTCAGCCAAAAGCAGATTCAGTCTAAAGCTTCCAGCACAGCCAACCTACCTTCCTTCCCTCTTTTCTTTCTTTCTTTCTGACTGTGAAGTACTCCAAAAAAACCCCATGCAACACTGTGGAAAAAACAGACTAACCCCAGGAAAACTGCTCCCCAGATTCCACACCAATTAGAAAAACATGCCAAGAACCTGTTTCAGGCATCAACTCATTTATACAATGATGATCACTGATGATCATTTATGTGATAATACATGTCCTCTAATTCTTTTTTTATTTTTTTTACAGATAGTAACTTGACCAGTAACTTGAACATGAAGTTTTATTTTAGGAGTGGTCATTTCATTTCTCCTGTGGGCAGAAGATCTGGAATAACACCAGAAAGGGGCAAATGCATTTGAAAATTCTTATGTATAGTGTGTTGGAAATGTGCACTAAAGTCTGAAAAAAATATACCAAGATTACATTGCTTGCTTGACTCATTCATTCAGTTTCAAGTATTTCTCGAGCCATTATGGTGTCGCGCATTATTCTAAGGGCTGAGGCCACAGCAATGCATCAGACAGGTAAAAATATCTGCCCTCTCGCTTATGTTCTGGAAGTGGTAAAAGGCAACTAGCAAATAAGAAAGTATGATGGGAAGTAAGCCCGATGATGATAAGAACGTGAGAGAATGAAAAAGCCAGGAGAGCAGAAAGAGGATCCCGTCCAGGAAGCTCTCACTGAGAAGCTGACACAGCGGCAAACACCTCCCAGGCGAGGGAGTGAGAAGAGGGCCATCGAGGGAGAGTGCTCTGGGCCTGAGTCAGAGCAGAGGCGAAGGATCAGGACAAGATGTGCTGGTGACCGGATGTGAAGGTGGGTGTCGAAGTGGGTCTGGATGCAAACCTGAGAGACGGTAGCGCTCAGATGCCTCCAGAGCAGGGAGACGGATGAGCTCGCCACAGAGACAAGTGCAGAGGGTGAGAGGGTGAGGAGTAACACGCAGGAGACACGCAGAAGGAGCGGCCTGTGACATGGGGCTGGAGGGCGGGGAGCCGGACGCCCGGGGGCCCGGGACACCAGGGGAAGAGGACCCTGTTTTCAAAGGAGGGAAGGATCAACTCAGGTGATTATGAAGACAGAAGGCAGCCCTGCATTTCACACCTGAGAGTGCTCTGGTGACCTGGACCAAAGAGCAATTCTGGTGAAGTGTCGAGGGTAAAGCCTGAGTGGAGCGGCTTCAGGAGAGAAGGAGGGGGAGAGACTGGAGCACAGACGACCAGTTCAGGGAGCTGTCACTGCAAGTGGAGCAGAGAAATGGGAGTCGAGGAGAGGGGTCGAGAGAGCTGTGTGGAGATGAGCGGAGTCACAGAAACGTTTATGCAGAGCGAAATGGTGGGGTTGGGAGGGGAGAGCTGGGGACGGAGGGGGCGATGACCGCAGCCCTCATCAGCAGGAGGGAAGCGCCGGCCGTGAGCAGGAGCACGAGGGTTTCATCCCAACCGTGGGGGCAAGAGGGAGCCAAGGGCACAGGCGTGCGGACGGGAGTTTCTTTTTATTCCTTCCTGTCCCCTCAGGGGAAGAGGAGGAACCTGGACTGCGAGCTGAACAGCGGGGTTCAGCCAAAAGGATGTCAAGACTCTGAAAGTGGCACAGTTTTTCCTTTCATTTGCCTGAACCTCCAGAGACACTCTAACTTTCAGAGTTCATCTTTGAAAGACTCAGAAACCGACTCCACATCAACTACAATATTTACAAGTCAATTTTGAAGATATTTTAGGAACACTTTTTTAGGAAAGTTACACTATTCTTATGTGAAATTTAAAAAAAAACCGACACCTTGATTTTATGGCTAAGAAACTTGCAAAATATGTTTTTATTAACACAACTGTTGTTCAGTGCCTCAGTTGTCTCTGACACTTTGCAGCCCCGTGGACTGCAGCACGCCAGGCTTCCCTGTCCTTCACTATCTCCCAGAATTTGCTCAAACTCATGTCCATTGAGTCGGTGATGCCATCCTACCATCTCTTATTAACACAATAATAGCACCCTGTTTCCTTTGGAGCATTACTCATCAGCAGATTACTCAGAGTTTCTCCGCTGCAGGAGATGGTGAAGGACAGGGAAGCCTGGTGTGCTGCAGTCTATGGGGTCACAAAGAGTGGGACACGACTCAGCGACTGCACAACAGCAACAGAGTCATCAGCCTGTGGGAGTAAAACTCATGGACAAATGCTTACCTATATTACCTCCGATCTCATACAACCTTTGGTTCTGGCTCTTAATGCATTCCGATGGACCATGACTGAGAAAAGAAGAAAGCGATATAATTTTAGCCCTCTTCAGAGAGTCTGAGGTAAACCTGTGGCTTAAGTTCCATAGCAATGGCACCCCACTCCAGTACTCTTGCCTGGAAAATCCCATGGATGGAGGAGCCCTGTAGGCTGCAGTCCGTGGGGTCACTAAGAGTCGGACACGACTGAGCGACTTCACTTTCACTTCTCACTTTCATGCACTGGAGAAGGAAATGGCAACCCACTCCAGTGTTCTTGCCTGGAGAATCCCAGGGACGGCAGAGCCTGGTGGGCTGCCGTCTATGGGGTCGCAGAGTCGGACACGACTGAAGCGACTTATGAGCAGCAGCAGCAGCAGCAAACAATTAATTCTGCCTTGAGTGGAATACACCCCACAGATCATGATGCTGACTGAAGAGAGGATAAAAGCTTTTTTCAGTCTGTTTGACACAGCGAAGCGTCTGAGGCAGAGAGGAAGACGGATGCAGCCGGGCTCCACAGCCGCCCCGGCCCTTCTTTCCATCCACGCCTGTCACACTGTCAGCTCCACTTGAGAGGGGACACTGCTGCTGGCATGTCAAGGCTGGCCAAGGAGCAGCTGGGTGCTTCACACTGCCTTGTCATGGGCCGCATTACTCTCAGTTCAAAGGCAGTCCAGCCTCATTCCTGCAGTTGTCAAAAATCAAATGGGCTCTCTCCTTAGCCCATGCCACACTTCTAAGCTTGCCCAGTGCTTTGCAAACTAAGGCTGACTTTGTTGTATGTCTCTGCCCGATAATGAAGCAAGTTGGAGCAAATAATTGGCCAATTTTAATTTTCCACCCTGGACTAGGCTGCCAGGATAGAAGAGTCTGGAAAGGCCATGCTGAGCTCCGGTTCCTTGAACTGTCAGCCTGGTTACTTACAGACATGGTTATAGACTATCCTCTCTCTCCCCTGTGAGGGAGAAGAATATGGCCCCTCTTTGCTTAATTAAACATTTTATATGAGATAGTTGTAGATCTGTATGTAGACATAAGAAAATATACAGACATATCCTGTGTACTTCTTCCCATCTTGCAATATCTGAGTGCGATGTCACAACAGAAGGGCCCCATGGATTCAGTCAAGCTACAGTGTTTCCTTCCCCACATGGTCCCCCTAGTTCCCACTGATAGCCCCACACCCCGCCCTTGGCCTTATCCTCCATCATTTACCATGACTTAATGTTCTTTAGGGTGACTTAAGGCAGACATAGCTCAGACAGTAAAGAATCTGCCTGTAATGCAGGAGACCTGGGTTTGATCCCTGGGTCAGGAAGATCCCCCGGAGAAGGGAATGGCAATCCACTCCAGTATTCCTACCTGGAGAATTCCATGGACAGGGGAGCCTGGCAGGCTACAGTCCATGGGGTCACAAAGAGTCGGACATGACTGAGCAACTAACATCTTCACACTTTCAAGGCGGTCATGCAAAAATATTTTGTCAACATCACTCTGATCCTAAGGTTCATTGATAGTAGGTTTTATGNTCCTCTCTCTCCCCTGTGAGGGAGAAGAATATGGCCCCTCTTTGCTTAATTAAACATTTTATACGAGATAGTTGTAGATCTGTATGTAGACATAAGAAAATATACAGACATATCCTGTGTACTTCTTCCCATCTTGCAATATCTGAGTGCGATGTCACAACAGAAGGGCCCCATGGATTCAGTCAAGCTACAGTGTTTCCTTCCCCACATGGTCCCCCTAGTTCCCACTGATAGCCCCACACCCCGCCCTTGGCCTTATCCTCCATCATTTACCATGACTTAATGTTCTTTAGGGTGACTTAAGGCAGACATAGCTCAGACAGTAAAGAATCTGCCTGTAATGCAGGAGACCTGGGTTTGATCCCTGGGTCAGGAAGATCCCCCGGAGAAGGGAATGGCAATCCACTCCAGTATTCCTACCTGGAGAATTCCATGGACAGGGGAGCCTGGCAGGCTACAGTCCATGGGGTCACAAAGAGTCGGACTTGACTGAGCAACTAACATCTTCACACTTTCAAGGCGGTCATGCAAAAATATTTTGTCAACATCACTCTGATCCTAAGGTTCATTGATAGTAGGTTTTATGGTGTTCACTCCACTACATAAACTGTACTTGTTACAGTCATATTAAAGCCCAATGGAGCCTGGAATAACAATATTCCTGAAAATCTATCAAGATATATAAAAACTTGCTAAAATTTTTATCCAAATAAAAAGTAAAAATCAGTGAGTAAATGAAGCCACCAAGACAGAAAATCTACCTATTTAACAATCTCAATTGTAGAAGTTCCTTGGGGGAAAAAAAGCTTTTGTTATTGATAATTCTACGGTATACTTCTTTCTCTACTTTTGATTCTTCAGTTACTGGTGAAGTCCTAAGGTAACAGGTTCTAATTTTTCAAAAAGGTCAAATTTTCTAATAAAAGATTTGCTCATCAGATAAAAGCCCATCTGTCTTACAGAGACTCTCACGTCTACTCACCTGTTCTCACATTGAAATTTTGCCAGTATGTCTTTGACTTTGGTTTGACTGTTGAGTTGAATGGCCATGGACACCTTGGAGAGAAGGGGCGCATGGACCCTTATGACACCCTCTGGCACGTCGGACTGCCAAGGAGGAAAAAGGCAGCACGTTTGTCAAACTCAGTGATTGCACTTAAGAGACACGGAAATCAGTGGCATTCCAAAAGAGGGAAACGTGAAAACATGACGGGGAATCAGCCAGAACAGAACACTGCTTCCTTTCTTACAGGAGATTCGCTAATGACTAAACTTAACCTGGGGTTTTACTTTTGTTACAGGCTTAGGTCTCACTATAATGCCTTAAAGTCACAAGAGAGGGGACTTCCCTGGTGGTCCAGTGGCCAAGACTCTGTGCTCCCATGCTGAGGGCCCACATTCGATCCTTGGTCAGGGAACTAGATCCCACTTGCTGCAGCTAAAGATCCCGAGGGCTCCAATGAAGACTGAAGAGCCTGCAAGCCTCAGCTAAGACCCAGTGCAGCCCGGTAAACAAATGGATATTGTTTGTAAGTCATGAAGGACGTGAAACTGGGTTGTGACAGAAATCTAATGTTTCTATCCATGCATTTTCTTGAACAATGTCCCAAATAGGTCTACTTTAAGCAGGATTCTGTATTTCAGTTTTTTTAAGAAAGTCAACCTTCTGAAAATTTAAGGATCTATTTGAAAATGTGCCTTTCAAATATACCTGTTTCTTTAGTCAGCAGCAATGAATGGTCATCCCAAATTACATGCCAGATGGGCACTGAACTTGACCCCTCGAAGTGTGCTAAGAACACTGTGAAGGATGGGGTGTGGATGGCTGGGAAGGGTGTGCAGCTCTCATGGGCCCTGGGACCTCAGAGCTCCCGTCTGCATGAAATAGTCAAAGAATAGTGCTGTTTAATGAACAATAAAGTCTGTTCTGTCCTAACTGGATGGAAAATTTCCATTGTTTCACAATTCTGAATGTTTTAAATATTAATTATCTATTTAGAGATGGACAGAAATAAATAAATTTCTATCTGAGGATCTGGCTATACTTCAGGTAATTGTTTTAAATAATCTGTGCATTATCAAAGGATGGTATTGTTGATGTAGAAGGTTCATGTGAATTGACTCACTATATCCCCTAGAAGAAATATGGGTTGAATTGTGTCCTCCTAACCCCATCAAATACGTAGAAGTTCTAAGCCCCAGGACCTCAGAATGTGACCTTGTGGAAACAGGAGTACAATGTGCCCTTAATCCAAGGACCAGTGTACTCCAGTGACCAGCCACTGTACTCCAGTGACCGCTGTCCTTATAAGAGGAGAACACACACACACGCACACACACTCACACACACACAGGGCGAATGCCATGTGAAGACAGAAGCAGAGATTGGATGATGCCTCATCAAAAGCTAAAGAAGGCCCAGGGCTCCCAGCATTGCCGAAAGCTAAGAATGATGTCAGAATCACATCCTCCTTTCACAGCCTTCAGAAGGAACCAACCAAACACCTTGGTTTCAGAGTTTCAGCCTCCAGAACTGTGGGAAGTAATTTCTATTACTTCAGTCCACCCTGTTTGTGGCACTGTTACTGCAGCACTAGGAAATTATTTTTAAAGGATCAGTTCTTATAGTACATTTCTACTATTACCAGTGAGAACCAGGAGAGCATGCAGGAGTGGCCAATGCCAGGGTTTGGGAGCTGGGAGTGGGCAGGGAGCTAAGGGCACCCTCTTAAAACACTCTTTGGGGCATTTGATGTCCCTCCCCTACCAGTGCCCCCCAGAAGCCTCTTAAGATGAATTCCACACTCCTCACATTATTGAGACTATTATAATGATCACAGGCTCCCTCTAACTTTCCAGAGTATTCACTCTTGTGAACAGAACCCCTAGCCACAAATTCCAAGTCGTCAGTTAGTTGAGTCCCTATACCATTCCTTCACATGCTACACTGAAAATGTCAAGTGTGAAGGGATATCATGACCAAAATTAGATACAGATAAGGTAGATACAGCCAAAGAATACTATGTAAGGAGTTAATAATTAGGGAGGAGAGGGAATAATTTATTTTCTTACCATTCTTCTTGTAGAGGGTGATTTTTGCAGTACCTTTGATGTCTTGGGGCTTGGAACCTAAAAAAAAAACAACACATTTAATCTTTAGAATTGATGTTGGGAAAACAAGCACATACTGCTGCTAGAAGTGTAAACTGGTACAACCTTTATGGGAAACATTTTGGCAATATTTACCAATTATAAAATATATTCACCCTGACCCAACAATTCCACATCTATAACTTCATCCTACAAATAGTCTTCATTTGTGAGAAATGACAAATGTGCAAGTTTATTCACTGATGCATAAACTTTAATAGCAAAAGGTTGGACACAATCTAACAGCTGTGTAGATTTAAATAAGTTAGTGTGTCTTTGGAATATCATGCAAAAGAAGCAAAGAGGAAGGCTTTGTGGACTGACGTGGAATAACCACTCTGATTCCATAAGTCATCAAAGATGATGCAGGAGAATTTCACCTACATTACCATTCGTGTGAAAAAGGTGAAGACCACATCCTCATATTTGCTTGTACGTCACAGCACCTCTCTACAAGGAAACATACCTGTGTGTTCCCGTGCACACATGCTGTCATTGGTTACATTACTTGTCCTCAGGAGAGGAAGTCAGAGCTGACCAACTTTGTTTCCATAGTTTCTCCCCTTCCAATCTTTTGAATTTTGTAAACTGTCAATGAACTATCAGTCTAAGTCAAGAAGTAAAAATAATGATATAGTATAAGAGAACCAAAGAAAGACTATTTCTTCATCTTTAGGTGCTTGCTTCCATGGTATTTATAACCTTTAAAAATTCTACTTAGTTCTACTTATAATTAAAACATGAACGCAACTGACATGCATAAAGCATCACACAGTTCTTTACACCCACATTATGTGAGTTGATGCTGATGACAACTCGGTGAAATAGGTAGGTATCATTACTTTTCCCCCCAAAGTGAAAATGTAAGAAAACTGAGGCTCAGAGATAGACTTAAATTTGCGTGGGCTCACAAAGCCTGACCTGACCTCAGATTCAGCTCCACACACACCATACTAACACCATGAAAATTTTCCAGAATGAAAACAGCAAAGAGTAAGAAATCTAGAGGTCTATCCCTCCCTAAAAGCAATGAACAAACTGGAAAAACCTGTCACTGTCAACTTCTTGAGAACTCCAGAAAGTGGCAACCAGGGGAGGTGCTTAAGTAAGAAAAACAACTGAGTCTTGATAAGAATGGTGAACTCAGTGGCATTTTAGTTTACACTTTCCCATCTCTGCTCCACAGCTCAGTGACAGCCTTGAAAATAATCGCCTGCATTCCTGGTGCAGGTACCAAAGGGTGTGGAAGGGGCCTCATTCACAAGGAATTCTAGTTATTTGTTCCCTGGAAGACTGGCTAGTCTTTATCTTGTCTGACTTGGAACCTGATCAGTGCTAAAGTGGTGTGATGTTGCAAACATTTATAGGCAAATGTTTTACTCACTGCTGCCTGATGCAGTGCCTAAGAGCACGGGAAAATATAAACTAACTAAAAATCTTGGGAAGCAAGCCTAGGGAACTAGATGCTTTGGGGAGTAAGGTCTTTGAAAAGCTCCAACATATTCCTGAGAACCTAAAAGGTCATGTGCATGCTCAGGGCTGTGCACATATTCAGGAAAGACCTGAAAAGAACCTAAGTGCTCCCCTCTGGCTGACCTTTCCTGTCCAAACAGGAACTAAAGTTCAAGCCAAGTTGTAAGCTACCTGGCTGAATCCTGAAGGTGTGTCAAGCACACAAACACACAGAGCTTCATCTGCAAAGACTGGGAGATATTTTTGGCTCCAGGTATCTAAGAAAATCTCTGTGCAAACACCAGCAAACCACTAGGCTAACGGAACAGAGACTTGAGCAGCCACAGAAAACATAGAGACATAAGAAAATGAGTTCAGCAGCAAAGTTATTAACAAATATATAACAGCTATAACAAACAGCAACCCTGGGGAAGGGGAAGAACCTGAAGTTGATCTAGGAGACATTTGTAGGACAGTGACAGCAGAATCCATTCTTAAGCACATATAAAACACTGTCCAGGATATAGTATGCTGGACCACAACAGGCCTCAGTCAAGTTTAAAATATCAAAATAATACAACACATGCTACATAGCCAGCATGGAATAAAATCAGAAATCAATAACAAAAGGAAATTTAGAAAATTTATGCCTAATAACCAACGGGTCCAAGGGAAATTAGAAAAGACCTTGAAATGAACCACAATGAGACACAGTACACCAAAACTTACTGGATGGAGCAAAAAGTCCCCAGAGGGAAATTTACAGAAGTACATGCTGACTTTAAAAAAAGACCTTAAATTGGTAGCCTAACTTTCCATCTTATAAAAGTAAAAAAAGCCAGCCAAACTCAAAACAAGCATAAAGAAGGAAAAAATAAAGATGTGAGTTTTAATAAGGGCTAGAAAAAAAAAANTTCTCCAGTGGACCACATTCTGTCAGACCTCTCCACCATGACCCCTCCATCTTGGGTGGCCCCACACGGCATGGCTTAGTTTCATTGAGTTAGACAAGGTTGTGGTCTGTGTGATCAGATTGGCTAGTTTTCTGTGATTATGGTTTCAGTGTGTCTGTCCTCTGATGCCCTCTAGCAACACCTACCATCTTACTTGGGTTTCTCTTACCTTGGATAAAGGGGTATCTCTTCACGACTGCTCCAGCAAACCGCAGCTGCTGCTCCTTACCTTGGACGAGTCGCCCCTCCTGACCTTGAATGTGGAGTAGCTCCTCTCAGCCCTCCTGTGCCCATGCAGCCGCTGCTCCTTGGACGTGGGGTTGCTCCTATTGGCCCCAGCCCCTGACCTCAAACGGAGGTTTGTGACNCAAACCGCAGCTGCTGCTCCTTACCTTGGACGAGTCGCCCCTCCTGACCTTGAATGTGGAGTAGCTCCTCTCAGCCCTCCTGTGCCCATGCAGCCGCTGCTCCTTGGACGTGGGGTTGCTCCTATTGGCCCCAGCCCCTGACCTCAAACGGAGGTTTGTGACATTGACAGGAGACAGGGATCAAGACCATCCCCATGGAAAAGAAATGCAAAAAAGCAAAATGGCTGTCTGAGGAGGCCTTACAAATAGCTGTGAAAAGAAGAAAAGGGAGAAGCAAAGGAGAAAAGGAAAGATATAAGTATCTGAATGCAGAGTTCCAAAGAATAGCAAGGAGAGATAAGAAAGCCTTCCTCAGTGATCAGTGCAAAGAAATAGAGGAAAACAATAGAATGGGAAAGACTAGACATCTCTTCAAGAAAATTAGGGATACCAAGGGAACATTTCATGCAAAGATGAGCTTGATAAAGGACCTAACAAAAGCAGAAGATATTATGAAGAGGTGGCAAGAATACACAGAAGAACTATACAAAAAAGATCTTCATGACTCAGATAATCACGATAATCTAGGTGTGATCACTCATCTAGAGCCAGACATCCTGGAATGTGAAGTCAAATGGGCCTTAGAAAGCATCACNTCTTGAAATAGTTAAAATGGCAAATTTTATGTGAATTTTTTCTCAATTAAAACAAAAAATTTCCCCCAAATTTAGTATGTTGGTTCTACTTGATCTGAAATCCCCTTACCTGTATATAGTGAGGGATCGCAGCCATCCATCCTGACTGTGATACAGCAATTAGCAATATCTCTACCTTACTGCCTCGGGATTCACTATTTCTTTCCTTGAATGAACTCTCCTCTCCTTGGTCCCTGTAGACTGCTATCCATCCTTCAAGGTGCAGTTCAAACGCCGCTCTCTCCACGAAGCCTCCACATGCTCCACATTGGACACACTTCCTTCTCCTCTATGTGAGCCCCAGCCCGCTGTTTCTGCACAGCACGCCTGACATGGAACGCGTATTCATGGCTCTTGCGTACACTTTATCAGATTCTCTCTCTGCTGGATACACGTTCCTTTAAGGACAAAGTGAGTTTCCTGGACCTCTGCATCCTCCTCAAGGCCAAATGCTATGCCTGACACTCGTAATCATCCTCAGAGATCTTTAAAGCAGTAAAGAAAATTCTTCTAAAGCCTGTTTCCATTATGCATCTCCACACAAACAACTGTGCTAAGGCAAAAATTCTTTGAAGTGCAACAAATTTACACTAAATGACTTGAGGATTAGATATCCTTTCAGCATCCACTCACCATGGAAATCTCAGTCTCTAGCTATTAGATACACTGACAGCTGGACCACCCTTAAATCCAGTTCACAGGGATTAAAATGTTGACTCTCAGCATCTGTAAGAACCATTTGCCCTTAAGTACTTGCGAGACTATTAACGGAATTATCTTTATTAATATTAATGAATTATCTCTCATGATGATAGACGGAATTCAAAAACTTCAAGCAAAAAGCACCTAATTCAACAAAATGGAAATACCACAGCACTCTGTCATGAATGCAATTTCCACAGTGTTTAGTCACAAGAGTGACACTTTGTGAGAACATAACAATTCTGTTTCTAAGTTACAAGCTACTTTGTGCCTCACTTTGAGACAGAAGAGCCTGGGCGGTCACGATATTCGTGCATTTATTTATGGTCTCATTACCGCTCGTTCTATGGTCTTCCTCCTTAGCAGCTTTTTGACGCTTGGGAGCGGCTTCTTTAACAACATGGTGGCTTCATTCATTCTTCTGACTTGAGCGATTAAGAAAGACGGAACCTGGAGAAGAAACAGAGCCTGAATAGAAGGGAAACAGGTGGGCTGACCCTCCCTGGTAGAGTCTGTCTTCAGTTATGTTTATTCCTTCTGGCCACTCAGTATCCAGGAACCAGGAACTGTGGTTCTGTCCTCATAAAGATTAGGAAAATCTATTAGGATTCCTGTTTAAAGGAAAATATGTGTGGGAGCGAGCAGCCCTGTGGAATGCGAAAGATGTCACCAGGAACTTGAGATCATGTCTCCCATCTCCTCTTGTGCCTGCTCACTCACCAGCCTTTATGTTTCCTGGGTGGGTGCTGGTGGACACAAGAGGAACATCCAGGTCGTCACATTGGTACTCACCGTCCACAGTATCTCCTGGTACTTGAGCATCAGACGGATGATGTGGGCAGCAGTGTTTGCTAACAGTAATTCTTCACAGTCAGAATGTTTGCTTCTACTGAAGAAAAGATTTGGTGCCATGACGGTAGAAATGTTCCATACACTCATGCGGTTTTTTGATTCATTGGCAATGACTTTATTGAAGAATGTCATGAGGGCCTAATAAGAAGCAGCACACTAGTTGTAAATCATAAAAAGGCATCGCTGATTACTGTCATTCATTTCTATACCCATTCACCAGGCCTCTAGAAAATGGTCAGAACTACAGAATGGCTAAATATGTCACGTTTCTTCTTTAATTGCTTGAAAGTGTGAATGAGAAATGTGAAGAATTTATTTCTTTGCTTCATAACAGCTCCATTTTTTAATGGAATTTATCATATTGGGATCTCTATAAATAATAGTTTGCATTTTCTTATTTTCTTTTATCTTAAGCAAGTTTGACAGATATTAAAATTAAACAATAAACAAGGGAGAAAAAACACTACAGCTCAAACAAACATGAAATGCAGTTTTGTTGTGAAGGAGGAAAAGTAACTCACTCTTAATTTAGAGGAATATTGTTAAAAATATTTTCTGTTTCCTTGGGAAAGAAAAACACATTTTAAAAAACTGAGCTTTAAAATAAATGTTATGAAGTAAATAAGTTAAGGGGGTATAGCACATAGCATGATGACTATAGTCAATAATATTGTATTGCATATTTAAAAATTACTAAGAGAGTCAATCTTAATAGTTCTCTCAAGAAAAAAAGATTTTCTGTAATGGTGATGGAGGGTAACAAGACTTACCATGGTGATTGCTCTGCAGTGCATACTAATGTCAAAACATCATGCTGTGTATTTGAAATCAATATGTTATATGTCAAAAGTGGAAGTCACTCAGTCATGTCCAACTCTATGCAAACCCAGGGACTGTATAGGGGTCCAGACTGTACAGATTCTCTAGCCATTCCCTTCTCCAAAGGATCTCCCCAACCCAGGGATGGAACCCATGTCTCCCGCATGGCAGGCGGATTCTTTACCATCTGAGCCACCAGGGAAGCCCCAGAATACTGGAGTGGGGAGCCAATCCCTTCTCCAGCAGATTGTATGTCAATAACTCAATAAAAAGTTTAAAAACAAAGAGATTAAAATAAAACGATTTAAAGACTAGCAACAACAAAACGAGTATCTAATTTCTCAGTTCACAAACAGTCGGTCGAAAAACAGAAAACTTTTATCTTGGGGGTGTCGTTTTTCTGCTGCTTTTCAATTTTGGAGTGTTCAGCAGACGAAAAGGAAATGCTTATATGCAGTTGCTCTCACTACCGAAAAAAAAAAAAAAAGAAAGCCTGACAAAAGTTTGGCTGGGCCGCCAACATATAACCGCCTATCAGAACTTTCTGAAATTCACCAAGAGGGTTGAAATCCTAACAGGAGATGCTCTTTGGTTTTCCAGGTTTGCTTTCTATACAGTGTATGTAACATATGCACGTACTAGTGATCACAGCTACTGTTTATTTGTGGGTTAACTGAGAGCCAGGTATTATTTTTAGTACTTTACATACACCCACTCGTTCCATCATCACCCCAAACCCTGGGAGGTAGGTACTATTATTTAATATTGTTTNCTCTTTGGTTTTCCAGGTTTGCTTTCTGTACAGTGTATGTAACATATGCTCGTACTAGAGATCACAGCTGCTGTTTATTTGTGGGTTAACTGAGAGCCAGGTATTATTTTTAGTACTTTACATGCACCCACTCGTTCCATCATCACCCCAAACCCTGGGTGGTAGGTACTATTATTTAATATTGTTTTACAGTTACAGAAAGTAGGGCAGGGAGGGACTGAATAGCTTTGTCCAGTGTTACGTAAGTAAATGGCAGAGCCAGGACTTGCCCAAAGAAGCCTAACTCCTCAGCCAGAGCTCTTGATTTGTACAACGCACTAGCTTCATCTTCATTCTAGTCACAATTTACAGTGGAAGAGAGTGAGTGAAGAGGACGTTCTATTAGAAATGGGCTGAATTCCTCAGTCATTGCTACATCCTCAGTGATATGAAAGGGGAGATGATGTTTTGACCCAGGTATCTGATACCAAATTAATTTTTTTTGAAATATAAAAATTGTTCAGATAAGGGAAAGATAACAAAGCTACTAAATTTCTAGCTTTTGAAAAATTACCAAATTGTACTAGAAACAGGCATTTCGTGCACTGGAGAAGAATGGGCAACCCACTCCAGTGTTCTTGCCTGGAGAATCCCAGGGACTGGGGAGCCTGGTGGGCTGCCATCTATGGGGTCGCCCAGAGTTTGACATGACTGAAGCAACTTAGCAGCAGTAGCAGCAGCCTATTCCTTGTCTTGGGTGGAGGATGTAATACAATTGGCAGATGGTTTCACCGGAAGAGAAAAAGTCCTCAACAAGCTGAAATGTCTGACAGGAGGCAGCACGAAGGATCAGCTTTGTTTTCAGCATCGTGTCTACTGGCCCCTAAATGACGGGCTCTTTCCAATTCATCCTCACCTGAATTCACTTAAAAGAGCCTGAGCACCTGCTGTACTTATAACTGATTTCCTACTGTATGCAGAATCAGGATCAAAACAGCAACAGAAACCCTGATCTTTGCAAACATAAAGAAATGCATCTGAAAGAAAAGGAGGAATATTTTGGATGGAGACCAATGGAATATAATTCTATGAAATGTTCTAATGTTCTAATAAAGGAGAAATAACTTTTCTCAGCTTAATTTTCTTAATCTGGAAAAGGTCAAGGTCCAATCAGGAGATCTCTAAAAACCTGATTCTATTATTCTTTAAACTGAATTATGGTAAGACATGAACATTCTAGAAACTTCATTTAAATCAGGGTTTCATTTATTTCTGATGTTATTCCATTTAAGCCTTCCATCTTGGCTTCTTCCTACTCCTAACCCTAGCCCAGTGCCTGGCACATCATAGACACTCAGTTTCTCTTAATAGATTGAATGAATGAATGAAATGGAAATGTTCAAAGAAGATTCTGGGACTCATATTCTTTCCTGGCTTCCTCCAGAGAAGAGGAGTGGGTGTCAGGAAAGGCAAAAGGCTTGCTGCAGGCTCGACTGGTTGATAAAAGTTTGGCTGGGCCACCAATGTATAAATGCCTATCAGAACTTTCTGAAATTCACCAAGAAGGTTGAACTCCTAAAATGAGATGCTCTTTGGCTTTCCAAGTTTGAATTCTGTACAGTATGTGTGGCAGACACACAGTTTTCATTTTTCCACCTGGGCCGTTTCTTCTGACCAGTAAGAGTTGATGGCAGATTGTGAGGTTGATACAACCTACCTGGGCTGTGTCCCTGTTGGCATCAGGCAGTGCCATGACCATGAGGTGTAAGGCTTGAAACTGTACTCGGATGTGAGGCCCTCCTGACAAGAAAATAGAAATAACCACGTGTTGAATAACGCTAATGCATCCTGACAGCGTCTCTTGCTAACTAACACCTAGTGGCACAGGAGGGCCCTGACAGCTTTCAGTGGTAAAGACTTGGGTTTTATGACCAAGAACTTGAGTCTGTTCACTTGGACAGGAGACGGGCTCTATCAACTCCCTTTTAGCATTCCAGAATGCCAGTGCTGGGGCAGGTGGCCAATGAGACCCTCAAAAGAGTTCTGGATCAGTGTGACACTTCCCTTTTCAAAGCACTTGCACAGACCTTGCTTGTACTTTGATGCTGTAAACGGTTGGCCTAAAGCTCGATTCAAGACAACATAAATCTTATTTCCACATAATGAGACAGCCAGGCACAACTATTAGGAACACAGATTCTAGAATCAGATTCAAACTCTGCATCGACTACCAAGTCCCGGAGTGACCTTGGGCAAGCTATTCAACCCCTATGCTTCTATCTTCTCACCTGTAAAATGGGGACTGTCGTCACTCCTACCTCACTGAGCCCTTACCAAGGTTAAACGAGCTAATGCGTCGAGTGTTCACATCAGCGCCTGCACAGCTGCCTCTGGAGGGGTCATTATGATCAGTGACACTGACTTCAGATCTTAAAGGGATGTGGATGGAAAGCGAAGTGAAAGTTGCTCAGTCAGGTCCGACTCTTTGCAACCCCACGGACTATACAGGCCAGAATACTGGAGTGGGTAGCCTTTCCCTTCTTCAGGGGATCTTCCCAACCCAGGGATTGAACCCAGGTCTCCCGCATTACAGGCAAGTTCTTTACCAGCTCAGCCACAAGGGAAGGTGACCACAGCTGGATCGCTGGAGATTCCTGACTATTTTATTACTTGGCAGTGACAGAAGGTGTCGCCAGAGGGTTGGCATCCTACTCCTGTGTGCTCTCAATACTGGCTCTTTCCCTGTTGTGGGGAAAGGATTTTAGGAAAATCCATCCAACAGTGGGATAATCCACAACCCGCTGTGCAGAAAACGGAAGGTAAGCTGGAGCATCCGGCTTTGCCGGTTCTCTCTGTTTTCTCCCCGAAGAACCGGGAGGGAAGTGTGCAGTTCTGTAATCCCTGGGGAGCTCTCAACTTGCAGGAAAATCTATCAATTTACGGCTCAGTGGATAAAGGCAGTCAGCTGTCTACAGTTACTTGGCTTTACAGTAATGGAAACACTCTTGTGACAAGTTCCTAGGTCACAGGAGGTCGTAGGCACCCGAGTTAGGAGTGGATGACTGATGTGAGTAACCACGAAATGAAGGAACAGTTGGCAGGAGTATTTATAGGCTCATGTCATATTGCCCAGCAAATCCTCCTGTGGATTTTTAAAAATTCATGTCAGATTTGTAAACAGAAACGACACAGATCCAGGTTGTTTTAAAAATGGCTAATGCGTGCTGATGTGAGTTTGTCTGAATCACAGGCACCATCGGGAGCATGTCTCAGTATAAATGTCTGGGGACAGAGAAGACATGCTTTTAATGCACACCTTGCAGGCTATAGGCTGTCTGTGATTTTCTAATGCAACCCAGAAAACCTCTGGAGGAAAACAATAGATGCAGATGCAGGCTCTGTATTTCCATCAATTCCAGATAAATTACGAAATCCCCTTTAAGATTAAAAATCTAAACTGGCAAATAATCCATTGTCATTTCCCTGAGGAAACCTGGCCCTGCACTGTTTTGTGGTTAATCGTTCTGCAGTGAATTCATTTATGGCATCCTAGTTGAGTCTTTTTTCCCCCCTGCCCTGAGGTCATTATTTTCCCAGAAAGTTATTAAAGTTTTCATGAAAGCATCTAAGATTTGACTGATCCTTAGTCTTTTAATTTTATGGGAAATTTTTGGGCCAAGTTTGAAAAGGGAAAATACAAAGTGGAAAAGTCTATATTTTAGAGTAAAACCAATGGTGGCTTAAACACACAGATGTCCACTGTTCTTCCCTTCAGAAATCTCATTACAACTAGAGCGGGAAAAAGGCCATTTTCCCTGCTGGTCACAGCCCAGAACTCTGGGTTCCCTGCAGGGTTGGCTGGGATCAAATTAGTCACTGCAATCTAGTATTTTCCACTTTCAAAGTCACATAGAGAAACCTGGACCCTCCTGTGAACCTTCTCAGGATCTTTTCCAAATTCTCTTCCTTCCCTGAAGCACACTGGCTTTAACATCTGAATAGGGGTATGAAGAAGAACTAAATATGATTTCCTTCTTAAACACAATTCTCTGAACGGATCTTACATGGGAGACTGATTCCTCCTTGCATAATTTCCTGAGACCAGAAGAAAAAAAAAAAAACTAGAACAAAAAATCCCTCGGTGGCACCATTTGTTTTGATGAACTGTTCAGTATATAAGCTGCAGATCAAGGTGAAGCTAAGACTTCTGCAGCCCATTTTCCAGGACAGCAAACCTTACAGAAGCTCCTGTGTCTCTGACTTACAAATAAAGAGGTTCTGCTTCTGCCATGGCTGAGTAAGCTCCTTGCCAATCAACTCTCCTTAAGATAGCTATAAACTCTGGGCAAAGTACAAAAAGCAGCCACACAAGGCAATGGAGAATGAACAAAAGCAGGCAGATCCAGGACAGGACCGGACACTTAAGAATTAGGGAATAGTGGAGGGAGAGTGTCCCATGGCCTGGCTTTTAGTCTGAAGTCAGGCCATAGAGAGCATGGCATGAGGTGGCTAAAATTCCAAAAGAAAGCCCCAGTCTTTCTGGCCTGAACAATAAGAGGGCGGGGTTCAGAATGACCACACTGGGGAGTTATGGGGAATCCCAGAAAGGTCAAGAGGTAGAATGCCCCGATTCTGGTGTAAAATCCACCCAAATCTTGGCTCACACCATAAATCACGCATATGTGGAGGAGCACAGGTAAAGATTAAATAACAAACTGCCTGCCTAAATGCAAACAAAAAGCAAAACTGACCAAGAAACCCCGTTCTCTGGACAAATATTACAGAGTACAGGGTCTCCAAAAAAAAAAAAANAGGGCTTCCCAGGTAGTGCTAATGGTAAAGAACCCACTTGCCAGTGCAGGAGACCTAAGAGACATAGGTTCACGTCCCTGGGTCAGGAAGATCCTCTAGCGGAGGGCATGGCAACCCACTCTAGTATTTTTGCCTGGGAAATTCCATGGACAGAGGAGCCTGTTGGGCTACAGTCCATGGGCCTGCAATGGAGTTGCAAAGAGTTGGACAAAACTGAAGCAACTTAGCATGCATGCATGCATGCCTGCATCTCAGCTAAGGCCTCATCTATGTGACTTCATAAGTTTCAGAAACACCATGCTATATAGTAATTTTCAGAGACAAAACACTTTCTTGTTTCATGCTACATCATCGGACCTAGGACACTGGATTTAAAGAAGGGAGAGATGTTATATTTCTTGAAGGACTATTATATACCAGTCACTATCTTAGATGTCTTCATTCAATATTCACAACTTTGACAAGTAGTTATTATCTGTAATCTACAGAGGTAGCCATAAAGCTCAGAAAGGCTGACTGCATGGTTAAGAGATGTTTGAGCAGGAATTCATATCTCAAGACCTTGGTCCTTCTACAACCCTCTCTGCTTTTTAATGATTATGAAAAGTCACTTAGTCATGTCCAACTCTTTGCAATCCCTTGGACTATAGCCCTCCAGTCTCCTCTGTCCATGAAATTCTCCAGGCAAGAATACTGGAGAGGGTGGCCATTCCCTTCTTCAGGGGATCTTCCTGACCCAGGGATAGAAGCATTGCAGGCAGATTCTTTATCATCTGAGCCACCATTATAAAACCCTCTAAATTCTAATGACCAGACCTTAAATATAAACATGCAAAGAGATGACAGTTTACCATCAGACTCAATACTTCGCCAAGCATTACCAGGAAACAGCAAATGTCTACACTTATGGCCACATCTGATCATGCATCTTTATTCTGCTCTGTGCCACTTCAGTGACCTTGTGTCTTATCCATTCACATGTAACTTCTTCCACCTACTTTCCATTAGCGTGATGAAGGCAGGTATATACTCCACAGGAAAGAGAGAGGTGGGCAGTTCTCTGAAAAAGGCTTTCAGCATCACTGCAGCTTCTCTATGGCACATTTTCTCCCACCTAAACTTGTCAGCGTTAAACTTGGCATCCAGTTCTTCACGGTATTGCTGAAAATCAAGGAAAACAGTGAGTTTACAACCTTATTCCCCTCTCTTCCCCTTTAAAAACTGTCATTACACAAACTATTTTTGTAATTAGATTGAAATGCCAGTATCTACTAAGCTCCTCTTTTTCAACACGATTGAAGAACTGAAATAGCTCTTTCTGAATGTATTTTTTTTTAACTCTCTAAAATCCTTTTAGAATAATGCTAATCTTAAAGTAATCTGCCATCTGTACAAATATGAAAGTTCTTACTCAGATCATAGCTTCATTTACATCGTTTTGGCAGAATACTGTCCATCCCCATATGATAAAACGTGCTGCTAGATTTTGCCAAAGCCTCTATTTCCTCCCCCCCACAATGATTCCTTCCTTCTGCCACCTCATCTTGTACTAATATTTCTAAATTCAATGAAAGACGTATGCCTCTTGGCTGGTTTACATACAGAATGAAAACTAACCCAACAAAAGAACTCTGACCTCATTGCAACAGGCATACCCATGACATCTTCCTGGAGCAAATACAGAAGTTTCATGCCAAGATGGACACATGTCTTCCATATGCCTGCATGCTTGCCCAGTCCTTTGTAAGGCTTGGAACACTGTGTTAATACTTTTTTAAAAAAAATCACTAAATGTCCTTAAGTTGATTTGGGTTATCCATTTTAGATTATTAACTGATTTGATGGCTAGTACCCCCCGGGCATTCTACTGGTCCCTGAACTACAGAGTTTACCAATAACATTAGGCAGTTATAGTCAGTTCCCCAACTGACAATAACTGCTTCAAGAAGGAAACTTTAAAAAAGAAAACTGTGAAAAATCCTTAAGGCCTTTGCTTTATTCTCACGAGAAGCCTAAGTCTTCCAGCCTTGAACGTGAAAGATAAGCTAGAAGACGACAAGGTGAGATTTATCTTCTCTGGTGGCCGGGTGGGAAAATGATCTGGGGCGGGGGCCGGTGGGTGAGGGGCTCGGCCCTGGTGGGGTTCAGGCTGGGGAAATGGAAAGCTGCCACTGGCATTTCTGGTGACGGATAATTGACGACTAACAGAAAGAAGAGGCGGCATTTAAGAGACACCCAGGAGGGAAAATTCTCAAGGAGCGGTGATGGGTTGAATATGAGGCTCAGAGGGAGAAATAAAAGTCCAGGATGGCTCTCAGGTTGCAGGCTGGGATAATGGGCAGAAGGAGGTGCTGTTGACAAGAAGTGGAGGGGGAGGAGCCAACGTTTCCCTGTCCCACTGCCCGAAAGCCAAGGGGAAACTGGTTTTCAGGAAGCACTGGCAAGAGCAGGATAATTCAGATCCATTTCCACAGACCTGTGCCACAAGGGGCTGGCTGAAACTCTAAGTGATTGTCGTTGAGACCTGCCAGTGCTCCCTGTCANCAACGTTTCCCTGTCCCACTGCCCGAAAGCCAAGGGGAAACTGGTTTTCAGGAAGCACTGGCAAGAGCAGGATAATTCAGATCCATTTCCACAGACCTGTGCCACAAGGGGCTGGCTGAAACTCTAAGTGATTGTCGTTGAGACCTGCCAGTGCTCCCTGTCACCTATGGGGAAACATGGCCCCAGGATCAAGGGCAGGCTCTAGAGCCACACTCATTAAAGTTTTTTTTTTTACTGTGGTAAAAGTCACATAATATAGAGCACACTATTTTAGCCATGTGTAACTGTGCAGTTCTGTGGCACTGACTACATTCACATCGTTGAGCAGCTCTCACCATCACCCGCCTCCCGAATGTTTCATCTTCCTAAACTGAAGCTGTGTCCCCAGTGAACACCAAGTCCCTGCTCCCGCCCCATCTTCCAACCGCCCCTCCCCCAAACCCCGGCATCTACCAGGGTACTTTCTGTCTCTAGGAATCGGACTCTTTAGGTACCTCGTATAAGTGGAATCAAGCACCATTTGTCTGCACCTACTGTATACTGGAATGCATTTTTAAGGTATAACCACATTCTTTAGGTGTTTATCTCAGTTCCACAACGGTCTAGTTGAAGGCCTGTGAAGTTTCCCTCTGCATAACAGGGATATTCAAACAACCTCGCAGAGATTAAACTGGATAAGACAGAGCTCAGGGGGCGGGCCGTGCACACAGAGAGCACTCAGTAAGTGCTGGCTGCATTTACCGTCCCAGTCCCTCGTCTCTGGGACTACTAGGGGCTACAAACTCTAGTGTTATTACTACGGGAAACCTATGTGTATGTGGAGTGCTATTCGGGGAATCATGGCACCTTATTCTGTCTAGAGGGCCAACAGAAAGTAGGGCAAGGACGCCCTCCCTGAGTTTGGAGCAAAGCACAGTGGAAGCTGGTGCAGAGCTCCACGGTGTCCTAAACAAGGGCCCGGATGAACCGGGGGCCGACTCTTCCTCACCAGAGACGGGTGGATGTTTAAACTGTTAATGAGGACGATAGGCAAGGATCAGGAGCCAGGTCATTAAACCTCGTCTGAGCAAATATCTAACCCGCTTCTCCTCCTGAGGTAATTTTACAAAAATGCAAATAACCCACCTTCAGCCTCAAAAAATCAGTTCAGGGTGGGAAACCAGCAGACCAGGTAACGTCCTCACAAAACATTTAGAGCAGCCTCTGAATAATTGAAACAAGTCAAAAAAAGAAAGCCATGCACGTCAAAGCAGTCTGCTTTCTTCCATAAAATATATTCCCCAGTGTTTGGCTCAAATTTCTGTCATTTGTGGAAAAGAAAATTACTGGAAACACCAAGCCATTAAATTGGTTCCAAATGACCCGAGGAGGCCTCACGTCCAGGATGGGCTCGGCGGTTGGTGCCCTGGGAGGCTAAACTCGCAGAGTCCCCCAGAGATGCTTCCTTGTGAGTCTAACCAGGCTCTGAAAGTGCAATCCACAGTGATACCTGAGGGTTAGAGTCAGCTACTTGGCACAACTTGATGATAATTATGAAGGAGTTTTTTTTTTTTTAACTTTCTTTCCTCAAGCACATTTCTAGAAAAAGTAGTCTAACTGACGAAAACATTTTTTTAAGTTTCAAGTTTGAACAAAGGGAAGAAATGACCCCTTGGCTGTATCAAGTTGCAATGCCTTCTAACTGCAGTAACCCCTTGTTTCTGTTCACTGACCCAGCGTTCTTCCACACTGGTTTTCCTGGAGCTCAAACCTCGAAAACATCTGGAATACATTTTTCAGACGGACAAGAAATGGAATAAATAGGCTGAAATTACATAAAACCGATTAAGGGCCAAAAGGGACTTTTACCTAGTGTGGTTCAGGAATGCATGCGTCTATTAGAGCACGTTAAAGGAATGACTGGCCTTTGATAAGTGCTCTTCAGTCAAAGATTAGCTAGAGAAAAGCAACGTGTGCTATGATGTTAAACTTCATACACACAAGAAACATTGTGTAATGTTTTCTCCTTTGAGTTATTTTCAAAAATAGAAAATTTAAATCATATCCATTATGCTCCCATTCTTCCCTACTAATGCGTGCACACACACACACAGAATAAGTCAGTAAGAACATGTACAAATACAGCTTCCCTATTATGGAGGGAAGTTTAGACGGATGGAGTCTGATTCGGTTTAGGAAACTTGTTCTCCTGACTTCATTTTGGTTTTCTGACTCTACAGATGAAACCACAAAGACTTAACCCCAAAGTGATAGCTTTTGTTCTCGGATTTAGGACACATTTATTTAGAAGTGTATGTAAAAACTGTTCCTGTGAGAACCTGAAACAAAAACCAGATCCCGTTTAGCAAGCATTAACCTTAAGGAGCCATTAGGAATTTTCCTGCCTTTCAAGTGAACCTGTGCCGGGATTTAGTAATCTCTATTCCCAAGGAAGTCATGGGCCCCGGAGACATGCAGTGAAAACAGAACTGGCTGTTCATCTGCTAAAACTCCAGGCGGACGACTCCCCAGCTGCTGGCACCTTCTGCTCAGCCTCAGGCCCTTCCCCAGGGTGGGGGCTGACGGCACAGGGTGATGGTCCCGCCTGCACTGGGTCTGAGGCTCGACACCCCCAAGTCCACCTCCCCTGCCCCTCGATCCTTGAGAAGCGAGGTCCCCCTGTAACCCTCTTCTCTTCCTAACTTGGTCCCAGCATCTGCCTTCTGGAGCTTCCAATAGATACAGCCTACTGATTCTCAGTTTCCACCTTGAAAAGTATCTTGTCATACTTCTATATAAGACTGAAGTTTCTGATACAAATAGAATCTCCCAAAGCATGTGCCAAAATGAATTGGGAAGAGATGCTTTCCTGCCCCTACACAATTCCTTTTAATAGTTCTGAACACAGTCAAGTTCCCTTTTCCCTCTCCCTGAGGTTTTTTTTCCTCAAGGATTCATCATTGACAACTGCTCATGTCTCCAGGTCTACCCACCAGGGAGTGATCCAAGGCAGAGAAGGACTCTTCATCTGCGCACCACCAGAGCAAGTGGGATGTCTTGCTGGCAACTGATGAGCAAAGCTTTCCTTTAATTCTTTTCTTAACTGAAGACTTAGCCTCTATACAGAGGGAAGAAAGTAAAGGAATTCCCAGTGTACGGTGGTTTTAGATGTAGACGCTAACATTACCTTAAATGGAACTGGGTTTCAGAACTGCTGAGGGAGTATTTTAGTGGTTACAGCCATTCCTACAAATTCCTATAAGGATGTCCATTACAAGGAAAGCCAGAGAATGTTTCTAAGTTTAAAACATCTCACAATAGATACTAGGGGTCATCTAATACTGGCTCAGTGAATTCTATGATGGAGAGTAACATAAAAAAACTGAAGTGCTGAACCCCCAAAATAAGGATGGGACAAGACAAGCGGTGGTTTCTGAGAGTGAACTGATGTGTTCTTTCACTACTGTTTGCTTTTAATTGTTGTTGTTTTAATTTAAAAGAATGCGCAACTCAGGATCATGGAATAACATTTAGTCATAGTGTTGAGGAATGTCCTACAGCGCCAAGTGATAGAATCAGCAATGATGATATCACCACACACGATGCCTGCGGGAACTGATCTAGCTAGCTGAGATCTCTAACGAGGAAGAGAGACAATGTTTGGTACCTTGACTTTGGCAGTACATCCTGAAAGTCGAAAGATCCCTTCGGATTCCAGACCCGATTCCTCAACTTTCTCAAAGAACTAGAAAGCAATGATACAAGACAGAAATAAATACCTCCATATGATTATGAGCATTTAAAATAACAACGATGATGAAAACGATCCATTACCAAGCATACAGACATGCCGGGTACTTGAATATCGAGTTAAACATTCACATGCTCCCAGGAGGTCAACATTAGCCTCCGACTGGCAAATGAGGAAATAGAGACTTAGGGCTGTTTTTCACTTTCCCAGGGTCATCCTCAGAAGTGACGGCACCAACTCTGCTCTTAACCACGAAAGCACACTGCCTCTTAAATATTTTTACAACTGATTACTGTATCTTTCTGCAGGTTAACCAGTAAGCCAGTTCAGTTGCTCAGTCGTGTCTGACTCTTTGTGACCTCATGGACTGCGCCACACCAGGCTTCCCTGTCCATCACCAACTCCCGGAGCTTGCTCAAACTCATGTCCATTGAGACAGCATCACCAACCAGTAAGAAACGACCCTGAATTACTACTATTAGTTATTCTATTCTAGCTAAGACACTGTGCGTGCATGCAGGCTCAGTTGTGTCCAACTCTTTGCGGCCCCTGTCCATGGAATCTTCCCAGGCAGCAACACTGGAATGGGCTATCATTTCCTTCTCCAGGGGATCTTCCCGACCCAGGGATCGAGCCTGCATCTGTTGCATCTAACCTGCACTGGCAGGGGAATTCTTTACCACTGCACCACCAGGGAAGCCCAAGACACTGTAGGGCTTCTCAAAATCTGACCAAGGAAATAGAAATTGCAAAGGCTTATCTGTCTCATGGTAATGGTGATGCTTTACTATTAAATAATAATAAACACTAACAGTGATTGTGCACTTAAGAGTGTGTCAGACAACATTCTCAGCACTTTACATATATTAGTGCACGTGACCCTCATGATAATTCTGTGGTGTCCCCATTCTACAGCTGAAGAGACTGAGGCATGGGAGGNCCCAAGACACTGTAGGGCTTCTCAAAATCTGACCAAGGAAATAGAAATTGCAAAGGCTTATCTGTCTCATGGTAATGGTGATGCTTTACTATTAAATAATAATAAACACTAACAGTGATTGTGCACTTAAGAGTGTGTCAGACAACATTCTCAGCACTTTACATATATTAGTGCACGTGACCCTCATGATAATTCTGTGGTGTCCCCATTCTACAGCTGAAGAGACTGAGGCATGGGAGGGGTAAAGATTTGCCCATGTTCACACAGCAAGAGCAGGATTCCGAGTCTCTGCTATTTTCCTTTTGAAAAATGATGATGCCTGGAACTAAGGCAGCTCCTGCAGGTTTAAAGAGAAGTAAATATTTAGGGAGAAGAGACTTCTTCCTGAGAAAAGCTCTACCCCCAGGAGTGGAAGAACAACACCTCCAGCTGTCTTTCAAGAGCACCGCTAACCTCAGCAGTACCCAGAGTGAGGCTCTATTGAGGAGTTAGTATGAGACGAACCAGGCAGTCTACTGTGCACCTTCTGTGTGCTAGGCTTCTGTACCTACGCAATAATACAAACATGTGTTGAATCTTCTCAGTTCA